>PVIJ01001953.1:0-177711 GCA_004024925.1 Scalopus aquaticus
CCTCCCCCCCACTGATTGTCTCTCTCCCACCCGGCCTCCCTATAGTCCTGTTATAAGTGAAACCATTCGATATTTTTCTCTTTCTTTCTGGCTTATTTCACTGAGTATGATCCCCTCTAATTCCATCCATGTCGCTGCAAATTGCATGTGTTTATCTTCTTTCCATGCTGAATAGTATTCCATTGTGTATATGTACCACCACAGACTAATTCTTTAGGAACAAGATCCACTCTGCTCCCTCTGTAACCAGCAACCCTCCCAGAGAAAGCAGGCTGCCATCTCCAAGATCACCAGTAGGCAAGGAAGCAGGTAGGGCAACCTAAGTGTATGTGCCACAAAGCTTTCCTACTGCATCACCCCCATTTTTCTTGAACAAGCAGTCATGTCATTCCTGTAAGCCTTTGACTACTTTCCTGAGTTCCAGTAAGATAATTCTGACAGTTTTTGTAAGGTTTTTCATCGTCTGTGGAGTGATGAAACCTTAAGAGTCCTCTACTCTATTCCTCTTTTTCTCTCTTCAGTAACCGCTCTGCTATTTAAGTTTGCCTAACTGTGTGGCAGAAGAGGGCACCATTCTCTACAATGGGAATTGTAGAGAAGGTGCTGGTGACTCAAGAAGCTACTGGGACTTGGCTGCCCCCGCCTGAATATGCCCCGTGTCCAGTTTCTCACCCAGAATCCATCAGTGCCCTCCGTTTCTTTATAACTGAGCTTACCGACCACCCATCCGTGATCCCGATGAATATTCATCATTGACCGGTGAGAATGTGGCACTTCTTTCCGAAGAAAATAGTAAAAGTAAAGCGGAAATGAATCAGTAGGCAGTATTAATATGTTTTCTTGAGTTCCTGCTCAACTCCCGGGTATTGCTGCCGTTTGCCCCCCGCTCCAGGGTTCCTAGAGAACGTACATCTGCCTGTTGGGCCAAGGCATCGACTGCCAAAATCACAGCAGGCTGTTGGACCTGAAAGCATAGCGGGCTCAGAAAGGTAAGCAACGTTAGGATTTGGTTTTAAATTAAAATTAGATTTTCAGATAATATTATGATACCGTTACAAAGGCTCAGCGGAGCCTCTGTTTTCCATCTTGCCCCTGATGCGTTTTCAACGGGTTTCTGCTTAATAACCGCCTCACCTTTCCCAAAGGTCAGCGCGGTCAGCAGCAGGTCCGAGCCCCCATTGGCTAACACTATTGTCTATATCTGACGCCCAAGTTTGCCGATTTCCCGCCTCTGCATTGCTGGGAGACAGGATCCTGCCCCGAGAACCGCGGCAGTAACTTGGCTTTGGCCAGTGTGCCTGGAGGGAGAGTGCTCCCTAGAGGTTGGTCATCTGGCTTTGGTTTCATGCTGACCGGAGATTTGCAGGGACGGGACTGTGTGGAGCAGAGGGAGAAGGCCCCTGAGAATGGACGGCACTGCAGGGTCAGCTGTCCTGCAGAGCTAAGGGAAGATCCTGCCTCGGTGAGAGCATCGGGAAAAAAAGTGCCAGCCGCGAGGGCCCATTGGTATGAGACCCAGTAAATAGACTGCGTGGCAAGGCTGGAATTCTTCTGTGATACGAGTGTCCACTGCAGAGAATTGGGCTGAAAAGTTTTTAGAATTTTTAGACTCCCCTGTAAAGTCAAAGATGAACTTTTTTAATGACTTTTTTAATGAGATATTTTATGACCCGGTCAGACAGATAAGTAGAACACCAGTGGAAAGGAAGCTAAAAAGAAATCATGTCTGCTGCTCCATATCTGCAGTAAGCAGCAGCTCTGAGTCAGGTTACAGGAATGAAGAACTATTGCCTAATTGGAAAGTGCCAGCATTCCAGATTAAAAAAAAAAAAATCTGAAGCGGCTTCTCTTGTTTTATATATTATGTGAAGAATTCGCATCTTATATAGGTTTCCACAAGTTCCCTGGACTTGTGGGGGTAAAAAATGCTCTGTGTATATCTCGGAAAATAAGACAATAGTATTTCTTCTTTGCAATGTTACAACGTGAAAATAAATATCCTTGACTCTAATATAACTATACAAAAAGCATAGATGAGTACAAATTGCAGAAATTGCAGCTACCATCAAATGATTCCCATGTTGACCTTTTTATCATTCCTCCCTGTCAGGCACAAAGTTGAAGCATTATACTTTATATCTATAATAATAAAGATTGTGAATGTGCCCCTCAAACTCACTGTAGCAGATCTTTTTGCGTCGTTGACTTCATTTTACATTTAAAAAAACTGTGAAATAGCATTCTGTCCTTATAATTCTAATTAAAATTATTTGTTAAAAAAAAAATTGTGGGGCCTCCCTGGTGGCGCAAGGGGTTACGCACAGCACTATGAAGCTATCCTGAGCCTCTGCAGCACAAGTTCCATAGCTAGCCAGGGAGATTCCCACATGGCGCAGCAGACCTCTCCTGCCTGGCCCCCTGCTCCCCTAAACTGCACTTCAGTGGATCTGCCTGTTCTCTCCACTCTATCTCTGGTGAATCCTCTCACCACCCCACACCTCTGGCCTACACCCCAGCTTGTATGCATAAATAAATAAATCTTTTTTTAAAAAGATTGCTCTGTAGAGCGTATAAATTCCCTTCAGAAGAATCATTCCTATCTCCATGATTTTTTTTCTTACAGGATTTGTGCAATCGGTGCAGTCTGTAGTTCGGGTGTTTGCTGTGGTCTGAATGCTTGTGTCCCCCCAAATTCATAAACCAACATTAGCCATCATTAGCCTGATTAATAATGACAGCTCTTTGCAGACAGTCACAAATTTATCCAGGTGAGACTGGAAAGTGAAGCCCAAGGGTGTCTTGCGTGGCGCCCTATCATCAAATAGGGGACCACCCTGTTACAATCAGAGGGGCCTCCAGAAAAGTTTTTCAAATCCCTTTCCAGAAAGACAGCACTTCCCGCCAACCGTCCGTTGGGCTCCACATCCGAGCCTGACACTGCGCGAGCGCGAACTCTCGCGAGAGCCGCCGCAGCCTCGCTGAGTCGCAGCGGGCGGGAACTCAAGCTCTCGCGAGAGTGGGCGTGACCTAGTTGCGCCGCGCGACTGTGCGCGGCCCGAGGCGGGAGTCATGGACCGTCCCGGGCCGTCTTGGAGCCGAATGGACAGACAGCAGGACCGCGACGTGCGCGAGCTCGTCCGCCACTTGGCGGGCCTCCAAGACGAGGCGGACCCCAACTTCCAGCTCGCCCTGCACTTCGCTTGGTCCAACTTCAGGTGTGGGATGCGGCACCGGGGCCCGTAGGGGTCAGGTGGGATCGGACCGCTCCGCCCACCCCAGCCCAGAGTCCTTCCGATCCCAGCCCCTCGCTGCGCAGCTTAGTACCCGAATGCCCGCGGATCCCATCAGCAGGGGGCCGGGCTTGGTAAAACGGTTGTGGGTGGGTCTCTTGGGAGAAGGGGTCTGTATTTGTTGTTTGCTCCACCCACTCCGTAGCGTGGGACACTGCACGTGAAGCAACATTTTTTATTGAATGGGGTAGGTGAAGTTTTAAACAGAACAGTGGGCAAACCCTACTTACAACTATTCTCGCAGACTCCATCGCCCTTCAGGTCACTCCAGATCTCCCTACGCTGCTCTCCCTTTTATTTTTTACAAAAAGCCTAGCATGACACATTGAATACCTTACCTGTAGTTGCCTGTGTATCTCACCCCACCTCCAGTTAGAATGCAGGTTCCAGGAGGGGAGGGATCTTGGTCAGCTTATTTTTTTTTAAAGATTTATGTATTTACGCATACAGGAGCTGGGGTGCAAGCCAGAAGTGCAGGGAACGGTGAGCTGATTCACCAGAGAAAGAGTAGGGAGTAGAACAGGCAGATGAACTGAAATACTCTGCTGAGGGGAGCAGCCAGTGAGGCAGGAGAGGTCTGCTGCACCTTGTGGGAAGCTCCCTGGAGGGGGATTGAACTCATGCCACAGTGACTGCAGATAGATTCATAGTGCTGACGCTTAACCCATTGCTCCACCAGGGAGGCCCCTTGGTAAGCTTATTTTTGAGCCCAGCACTTGGAACAGAACATTAAAACATCTGATGGAGAACTTAAAGAACTTATAGTTTTTCATGTAACTAATTTCTAAAATTGTATCTAATTTGGATACTGAGATCAAGTCAGAGCTGTTTTTCTAATTTTCTTTATGGAAGATGTAAATTAGGCAATAACAAGCTTCTGAAACAATAAACTCAATTTTTAAAATGTAACATGATAATGTCTGAATAGGTCCTATTAGAAATTTTAATGCCACATTCCTAAATTTTTCTACAGATATTTTTTTTTGACAATTCTTAATAGGAGTGGGTAATGAGTATCATTTTAGATTTGGGAGAGATATGGGAAGTTATTATCTCCTTTTACACATTGAAAAACTAAATCATAAGTGGGCCTCCCTGGTGGCAGAATGGGTTAAATCTCAACCTATGAAGCTATCTGCAGCCACTGCAGCAAGAGTTCTATCCCCGATCAGGGAGATTCCCACATGGCACAGCAGATCTCTCCTGCCTCACCCGCTGTTCCCGTCAGCTGTTTACTTCAGTCAGTCTGCCTGCTCTGCTCCCACTGTGTCTCTGGTGAATCCTCTCACCACCCCACACCTCTGGCTCTGGCCTACACCCCAGTTCTTGTATGGGTAAATAAATAAACCTTGAAAAAAAGAAAAATTAAATCATAAATGGGTAAAGTGTTGTGCCATTAAGTCATTTACTGGAACAGAATTAAATATGTTATTTAATAGTGTGATTTTAGTACATATTGTTGGGTTTGGTACTAAAAAGATGGAAAACGAACTGAATGAGCTGTACTATAATTTTATGATGCTTTATTCAGAAAAATGAACAATGCATGTTTGCTTTTTTTTATAATTACTGTCATTTTCTGGGCCCTACAAAGCCGGGGGTAGTTGAATATAGCCTCCATCTTTAAGATAGAGACAAAAGTTAATTACATACAATACTGAATAGGAGTTATTAACTGGAGAGCCTGATGATAGAATTCAGGTGCTATGAATTTGAACAAAAAAAAAGAGAAAATGATCCTGGCCTCTAAAAAGTAGTCTTCCCTTCAGTTGTGAATGAAAACAGTGGTATTAGTTTACCTATAACTCTGTCATAGTAGAAATCCTGTATTTCACATATTATAGTTGTTGCAGAAATTTCTAAATGTTGTTTACTATTACTTTAACGATAGTTATAGACCCCGTGCTAGATCTAATGCTTTAATAGAAAAGACGTATGTCTTTTACTGCATCACAAACTTTAAAAAATATTTCACAACCATATTTCAGTATACTTGGTTTCTTTTGTTTTTCATTTTATGACTTAAAACCATTGTTCTAAGAAGGGGTCCTAGGCATCACTGGGCTTCAGTATGTCATAAAAAGATTAGGAACCCCTGATACTAAGTGCTATGGTGGGCTTAGGGCATTACAAGAAGACAGTAACACCGGAGGACAAGTTGGGGAGACTCAGCATCGTCTGTGTCCTGCGAAAGGGCACTGCAGCAGTCTCTGACATGTAGAGGTGGTTTGCCTGAATGGAGGCAGTGCAGAGAGAGATGTACCCCTAGAGGTATATCAATACAACTAAGTATAAGGTGACTGGGGGAGGGATATGGAGGATTTTAGGAGTACTCTACTTAGCTGTATGACAAGATACAGATGAGAATTCCATTTTATTGTTTAGATTTCATCGTTTCCTGGATGTCAACAGCCACAAAGTAGAAAAGATAATAGAAGGGTAAGTCAGTTTTATATGTTTGTCTGTATATATGTATGTATATAAGAAATAAGTTTTTATTGGTCGTTTTATTTACATAGCTTTATAACTATCAGTTGATTTTTTTTAATGTATTTTAGAATTTATGAAAAATTCATCATCCATTCTGACCTCAGCAAAGCTGCTAGTTGGAAGAGATTAACTGAGGAATTTTTAAATGCATCGCTTCCAACCATAAAAGAAGTAAAGGTATGCCTTCTAGTATGAAATGGCTGTTGTTTATTCATATTTCCTATTTGATTATTGTCAACTTGTTTATGTTAATATTTAAGCATTCATTCTATTTCAGTATTGTCCATGGGCTAGAATATAATCTCCTGGAAATACCCAGCTCTAATCTGCTGTGGAGATTGAGAAGAGAAATTGGCACAAATAGTAACACTTTCTGGCTGGGTTAAAATGCTTAAATGGCTTCTCAGTACTTGGTAATAATAACTACCTGTATAATACTTAGCAGGTACCAGAAACTGTTCTGAGCACTATCATATTGAGCCTTAGATCCCCAAGACCACCTGTAGACTTAATGCTTTTCTGGATGGATTTATAGAACTCAAAAAAAAAAAAAGAAAAGAAAAGAAAAGCTGCTATCCTCACTGTTAGGGTTAGTACAGTGAAAGGATACAGATTTAAAATGAGCAAATGGGAAAGGTGCATAGGGCAAGTCTAGAAGAAATTGGATGTAAGATTCCAGATGTTCTTCTCGGTGATACATAGGGATGCACTTAATTCTTCCAGTGACAGTCTGTAACAACACAAAATGTTGCAACCAGGGAAGGTCAACCTTGGTGTCCAGGGTTTTCAGTGGGGTTCAGCCATGTGGATTTGCAGTGCCTGTCACTTTGCTAAGTCTGTAGCCCCTCAGAGGTCAAGCAGAGAATCTTAAGCACACAAAAGTAGGCATTCACCATAAGTCACATCGTTAGCATAAATTGTCTGTTCACACTGATACAACCTACAGAAACACTCTTTTTTTTTTTTTTTTTTAAGATTTATTTTTTATTTATACATACAAGTTGGGGTACAGGCAGAGGCGTGGGGCGGTGAGAGGGTTCACCAGAGACAGAGTGGGGAGCAGAGCAAGCAGATCAGAAATACACTGCTGAGGGGAGCAGCGGGCAAGGCAGGAGAGGTCTGCCTCACCATGTGGGATTCTTCCCGGCCGGGCGTCGAACTCACGTCGCCGCTGCCAACAGCTCCACAGCGTAGCGCTTAACCGCTACGCCACCAGGGAGCCCCCAGAAACACTCTTCACAGCAGGATATTCCAAGGATTCAGAGGCTGTTTCTCTGGAAAGAATCAGTCTCCAGTCAGGGACCAGTCTGGGAGAATTTTGAGATATTAAGGGCTTGGGCAACCCAGGCCTCCTGAGTTACCCTTATCGCACGCAATAGCTGGTAAGGAGCACTCTGTTGTTGGTAGGCATTTCCTTTGTCTGTACTTTGAGGACTGGTTTCCCAAGGAAGGGAGCTTTAGATTTTTTTTTTTAATTGTCCATCAACTTAAAGAAAGGCTACTGTGGTGTCTCCTTATGTGTCCACATTTGAACTATGAAATAAAATGTAGAGATTGGATTTATTTAGGCAAAACTCATGTTTTCTCAAATCAGGAAAATTACTAGGGACATAATTGTCATTGGGTTATCTTACTGAAACTAGTTTAGAAAGCTTTTATCAACCTCAGTGATTGATACTGTTCATTTTTTGTTTTAAAGACAGATGCACATTATTCCATACTGTCACTACTTCTGTGTCTATCCGATTCTCCTTCAAACAGCAATTATGTGGAAACACCAAGAAACAAAGAAGTGGGTATGTCACCAAATGTTTTTACATATAGCAAATAAAAGAGAATTTGGTTGTATAACTTTATTAATATACTCTGAAATTTCAAAAATAGATGTAAAGCTATGAAACTGAGTTTTCACTGTAAGTTATCTGTTTTCAGTTATATAAAGAAAAAAATCACTTTTGAGGATCACAGAATTAAAATTTTAAATATTCTAGAATATTAATTTATTGAGTAGTTGAATAATTTTTAACTTTCATGAGTACATTTAAGTTTTGTTTTCCTTGCTCCTGTGGTTTTAGGATATGTTTTTATGTGTTTCTGATAAAGCTGATGAGATTCTTCTGTTATGTTTTAGAAAAGAAAGATGATTTTGACTGGGGAAAATATTTGATGGAAGGTGAAGAAATTGACCTTGGTCCAAATGTAAACACACCAGTAAGTAGCAGTAGTTTTGCTATGGAAAATATAAAGACATGCCAAGTGATACAGATGACTTTCCTGGCTCTTTCTTCTGTAGAAAAATTTGACTAAAATAGGGGCACTTAACTAAATGAGAGTATTTGTTATGGAAGATCAATTCAGTTTTTGCACCAAATCATTAGTAGTAGGAAATTCAACAGAATGAATACAAGTATCCCAAAGGAATTATAAACCTTGAGATTTCTTCCACCCAAAATAATTCTTTCCTATACTAAGAACTTTCAAGACATTTAGAAAAATGTAATTTGGAATAGTTTTTGCTTTTCTTCTGAAGTATTTTTAATCTCAGTAACTCCAATTGTTATACACTCTAAGGGTAAGGTGTTTCCTTTTTTAATCAGGATTGGTCTGAAGAAAGTGAAGATGAAGATGATCAACAACCCTTGAGCAGAGAGGACTCTGGGATTCAGGTGGATAGGACACCATTAGACGAACAAGAGCAAAACAGAAAACCAGGGCCTCGCATCAGCTGGAAAGGTACTGTGTCTCAGATGCTGGCATCTTTTTCAAACAGGAACTTTCTGGAAGGAAGATTAAGCTTGGAGAATCAGTTCCGTGTGATTTAAGATGTTGATAAGTCCTGCTTTCTTTATAAAACAAATCAGTTAATCCATATGTAGATTTTTCTTCTCTAGTAACTGAGAAATAGCTCTATAGAGTTAATGTTGAAAGGTGTGTGGTAAGTGCAGTTTTGTGCCTTTTTTAAAATAATTCTGAGAACTTTGTCAGTCCTAAATATTCCAATGTATTTCTTATTGAAAAATGATTGACTTTGCTCAAGTTAGTAACTAAATAAAAGGAAAATATCTGTATACTTCTTTAATTTGAGTGTGTGCTTTTTTCAGTCTGTAGTGAAGAAATATGAATTGGTAGAATCTAGAAAGAGCTAGAAGCAACCTTTTAAATTAGAACATCTGACTTTATTTTTCATTTTCTAGATAAGGAAACAAGCCCTAGTTAAGTGGTTTTCCCATGGTCACATACCATGAAGCTATCCCCTGAAGCTGGAGTTAGTGACCTGTTTATTATGCTTGAATTTGCTGAATGAACATAAAGTATCTTAAGTTGATTTTGCATCCTAATCATTTCCTGGTTTTCACTTTTCTTTTTTTTTTAAAGATTTATTTATATTTGCATACAAGCTGGGGTGCAGGCCAGAGGTGTGGGGCAGTGAGAGGGTTCACTGGACACAGAGTGGGGAGCAGAACAAGCAGATCGATGGAAATACACTGCTGAGGGGAACAGCGGGCGAGGCAGGAGAGGTCTGCTGTGCCATGTGGGAAGCTTCCTGGTCGTGGACCAAACTCGTGCTTTAGTGGCTGCAGAACAGCTCCACGGCGCTGTGCTTATTAATCCGTTGCACCACCAGGAAGGCCCACTTTTTTTTTAATTCCAGTTTTAGACTTTGAGTTGGACCTTTGAGGGAGTGTGAATTAGTCAGTTTAGAAACACATTGTCAGCAATAGTCCATACAGAGCCTTTTAGTTTACTCTTTTTCTTCGCTCTTGCCATTTCGTTTCCACTCCATTTTCTTTTCTCTGCCGGCCCACTTAACCAGTTCTACTGTATTTACTACCCGTATTCTCACATATGTTGAGTTCTTGTGAAATATATCAGGTTGGTTGGTGTACCCTGTTTAAAATTGTATACTGGTATAATAATAAACAAAATTAGCAGGCAACTATAAATCAGAGACATTCTGCAGGGAAGAGGGAGAGAGAGGGATCAAAACAGGAGGGACGAGCACGGGACTGTGTTGATAGCGCACAGGTGAATTGGTTGTGGGAATTTTATGGGGACTACACCTGAGAGGAGAAAGCAAATATTGTACAAAAATGAACAGTGATACAAAATACATACAAATAAATAAATTTTAAAATAAAAAAAATTGCATGCTGGTAATATGTATAAATTTGTTCTGTTATGCTTTTCATTTAACTCAGTTTAAATTTGTTGATTTGTTCTCTGAACTTCTCTTCCTTTGCTTTTAACTGCAGCATAGGGTTCTGTGGTTTGTAACACCATATTTCCATTGTTGCCCCCTTGTGAACAGACCCCCAGTCTACCTTCACCCACTCTACCTAGTGCCATGCTCATGGACCTGTGCCTTTAGTATCATCCCTACTTCATAAGATTATATATATATAAATATTTTAAGTATCTATTATTTTAAAGAACCTTTTCCAGTTCAACATTTAATGGATTCATAAGTGCAAATATTGTGGCAAAGATGATCATATATATTTGTGTGTGTGTGTGCGCACGCGCGTATATTTCCTAACCCTTATAAAATAAACTTAATAAATTTCCTTCTGATAGATGAGTCAGATTGCCGAAGCTGGCTGGAGCAGAATGTGGTCCGTCAGTACTGGACAACTAGGTCCTCAAGGTTTCCTCATAGTTTACATTTGCACTCCAATTTTGCTGCTGTCTGGTAAGAAGCTGAATTTGTCATTTATTATAATGATAGAAGAATCTCTGATTTTTTTTTTAATATGTGGTTTTGATTTGTGATTTAAATCAAGTACTTCCCAGAAATTTAAACTTATCTTCTTAACAATTGTAATTTAACCATTTCTGAGTTTTTAAAAATGAAATTATTATTTAATTACGTCTTTTGTTGTCAAGGTAAATAGATTGGTATATATTTAGCCACTTAGTTGATTTTTGTCTTCAAACATTTATGACAAAAATAGTAGTTTTCCACAAAACAAAAATACACAGTTTTAAATATTTGCCTACATCAGCAATAAAGGTCACAGAACTACTCTGAAAGTGCTCCTCTGAGGATATTTTGGTGATGTGCAGAATGTAAGTGTTGGAGGAAACTTAAAGCCCATGTTGTACTTATTTGCTGTTGTTGCTAAATTACATATATTCTCTTAGAATCACAGTTTTGCTTAATGAGAAACCTTTTTATTAACATATGATGTTTGCTGTCTAACAGGGACCAACATTTGTACTGCAGTGACCCATTATATGTGCCAGACGACAGAGTAGTAGTTACTGAGACACAGGCTATTCGGGAAACCCTATGGTGAGACCTCTTAACCTACCTCATGCTTGAGAAAACCATTGGTGAGAAGCAAAATTTTTTTTTTTTAAAGAGAAGTGTTCAGGGGGATTTCACATGCAAACTAGAAAAAGACCACTAGGTATATCTCCTGAACAGTTTCCACTGGGCACCTAAACTTAGATTAGGGGACTCATGAAACTCAAACTTCAGATTTGAGTGGAATTGTGAGAATTTGGTATATTTACCTTTTTCCATTTTAATAAATATATCTTGGTGCTATTTATGATTTAGATAAGCCCATCATTTTTTAAAATATCTGAGTTCAAAGCAGGTTCCTAGGTAGAGCTTATCAATGAGAGGTAGCCTATGCCTATACCTGGAAACCACCAACCCAAGAATACAGATACCTTTACAAGAATGAAAATGATTAATGCTATGTGTCCTTCAGTCGCTAGGATTTCCAGATTCTGGCCCTCTGTGCCATGAAGTATAATATTGACATTCGTAAAGACAGGAAGATATCTTGGGCCTACCTGGTGGCGCAACAGGTTAAATCTCAGCCTGTGAAGCTATCCACAGCCACTGCAGCATGAGTTTGATCCCTGGCCAGGGAGATTCCCACATGGCGCAGCAGACCTCTCCTGCCTCGCCTACTGTTCCCCTTAGCAGTGTACTTCAGTTGATCCTCTTGTTCTGCTCCCCACTCTGTCTCTGGTGAATCCTCTCACCATCCCACACCTCTGGCCTACACCCCAGTTCTTGTATGCATAAATAAATAAATCTTTAAAAAATAATAAAGATGGGATGATCTCTTCGGATCATTACACATGTAAAGGAAATGCTTTGACAATACTGTTTTTGAACTTTTCTCTAAGATGATACTAAAATATCTTGAGTTCTGAGGTAATCAGATAAAAAGGATTCATAGCTTCCATTTTCTTATTATCTGACCTGTTTGCCCCCCTCCTCAATTCTGAATGTTTTATTAAAAATTCTTAGGCATTACTTTAGTGAAAACATTTGTAGACTTAAAGTACACTCATCTTTTTTATTTTATTTCAGGTTACTTTCAGGGGTAAAAAAGCTCTTTATATTTCAGTTGATAGATGGGAAAGTAACGGTGAGAAACAATATTATAGTAACACACTTGACACATGTAAGTTACTTGTATTTATTGTAATTAGAATTGATAAGATTTACTTAAAATATGGTAATAGAAACTTCAGAAACTTTAGAACTTTAGAATTTGTAGTAAAATTAACTGTCAAAAATATTTAAGATTGTAAAAACAAAATTGAGTTGCACAGCTCCTAGTGCTTAGAAAATTCTTCAGTATTATTTGTATAATTCATACTTAGTCTTTATTTGTGTTTTCTGCTTTTTATTCCTTTCCTGTGTTGGATAGTGATGTACTGTTTGTTTGGCTTATTTTGCCTACAGTACACTTATCTTGTATTTTTTTTTTTAAGTGTAAATTACAATCCTGTATGCTGTAGAAATCAGGTCTTACACTATTTCCTTTGAATATAAAAGTAAATATTCGTTTTATTACTGTCTTTTATTCAACATACTGTTTAAAAGTCACAAAAATATATTACAGTGAGGGGAGACATGAGTCTCAGTGCTTAAGAAAAGCCAGCTTTAAGTAATTGCAATTGTTTCTGTTACAGAGCTGCTTGCGATCAGTCCTGGAACAAATAGCTGCATATGGCCAAGTTGTTTTTCGGCTCCAAGAGTTCATTGATGAAGTCATGGGGCACAGCTCTGAAAACCTGTTACCTGGAAATGGCTCCATTCCTAAGAAGTCAACTGAAGCTCCCTTTAGAACATACCAGGCTTTCATGTGGGCCCTGTACAAATACTTCATTAGTTTCAAAGAGGAACTGACAGAAATTGAGAAATCCATCATCAGTAATGGTATTTACATGTTTTCCCATTTACACATAAGACACCTAACTCATATTTTGAGTGCCATTTACATTATTAAATGATAAAAAAATTAATTGCATGGCAAATAATTGTGAATGCATTCCTTTTGTAAATTATTTTAAGTTTATATTTTAAACTATTCATGTCTCTAAAAATCCAAATAGTGCAGAAGAAATTTACAGTGAAAATTCTTCCTCCTGTACCAGTTCCCCAGCCAAGTACTCAGTTCCCCTCCCGAAAGGAAACCAAGTCATCAATTTCTATGCAGCTGTCCAGAAATAGTTTAGATATATGCCAGCAATGCATTTACATGTTCACATACCTAGTAATCCATCACACAACTCTCTTCACATTGTTTTCTAATTTGAATTGTGAGGATCATACATACAAGTATGGAAAGATGCTCCTCATTCTTTTTCTTACAAATTGAGTGTTTCGTTGTATGGTTGTATCATAGACCAATCCACTTTTGGTGGACATTTCAGATTTCTGACTTTTTGCTATTGCCAACAGTGCTGTTGTGATAGCCACTTACGAGTGACTAATTTTACATATGTGCAGCAAGTTATCTGTATGATAAGTTCTTAGGCATGGAATTGCTAGGTCGAGGGAAAGTGGTGGGTTGTTTGCCTTTGATAGATACCTCATTGCGCTCCACAGGTATATAGGTTAGTAAGTTTGTACTCTTGTCATCAATGTGTGTGAATACCTGTTACCACACACTCTTATTGTCAAACTTTTAAGTGTAAAATGGAAATCCAGTGTACTTTTCCCCCCTTTGACTATTTTCAACTACTATAAAAAGTAGAGAGGCCCCATGTTCTTATCACCCAGCCCCCAATGGTGACACCATAGGTAATTATAGCTTAGTACCAGAACTAGGAAATTGACCTTGGCAAAGTGTTTACTGGTCTGCAGTTATTTGATGTGGGTTTCACCAGTTTTGCAGGTACTTGATTTTGGGGGGTGGGGTGCGATTCTGTGAAATTTTATCACGTGTGTAAATTCTTGTGACTACCTCCATAGTCAGGGTGCAGAATTATACTGTCTCCATGGAAGGAGATTATGTCCCCCTTCCTAGTTTCCCCTCCCCTCACTAAAGCCATAGCTCATTGTAGTTTTCTTATTTATCTAGTGTAGTTTTAATTTGCATTGTTTTATTGTAAGATCGAGTGTCTCTTTATGTTTAAAAATAACATGAACTACTGGTTCCTTTATACATTCTTTTCCTGTGGAATCATCTTTTTAAGGAAATTTGTTCCTTATATATGATATTAAAACCATAAATGACATCACTTATATCACATTTTTAATGAATATATTTTTCCTTGCTAATGAGTTTGATATCTTGGTATTTGCAGACACTACAATAACTCTTGCAATAGTTGTGGACAAGTTGTCACCTCGACTGGCTCAGCTCAAGGTTCTAAACAAAGTATTTAGTACTGGAGTCGCAGAAGTTCCACCTGACACTCGAAATGTTGTCCGAGCATCTCACCTGCTCAACATACTGTACAAGGCCATTCTTGAGTATGACAATGTTGGAGAAGCCTCTGAGCAGACCGTATGTGGGACTCTTACCTAGTCTAAAATGTGTGCATCCTGCTCTGCCAAAGGAGAGGTGGATAGCCTGTCATAGCTCTTTGTAAAAATGGTGCTTAAATCATAGTGTCAGATAGGTGATCAGGGTTTTTTAATTAGCTTCCAAATTCCAGGTTATAGGAAACTGACTTGTTATTACCATTAGGCTCACTAGAAGTTGAGGCAAATACAAAGCAGAATACAAAAGCAAGATGTGAAGAACACCTAACTCACTTTATGGTATATGCAATAGTCATTTCTTAAATAAAAATACAAATCTATTATATGTGGTCTCTAGCATAGTCAAATTTATTGCAATGGAAAGTAGAATAGTTTTCTAGGGGCTAGGGGAAAAGGGAGATGTTTAATAGATAAAATGAGTTTTTGTTTCAGAGCATGAAAATGGAAGGCTGTTTCGTAACAGTGTGAATATGCTTAACACTGCTGAACTGTATATTTAATGGTTAAGATAGTAAACTTTGTCTTATATAACTTTTTTCCACAATTTAAAAAAATCCAAGTATATAGACTGCAGAGTTGCAGTTTTGTTTGTGTACATGTCTTTGTTGTGTTTCCTAATTTATTGGTATATCTTTGTTTTCTTATCATTTTAGTACTCTAGTTCAATATAAAGGAAGTAGACCTTTTTGGAGTTAGGCAATTTTTTTTTCTACTGGGAGCTATAATAGAATGAAATCATTTTCTCATTTTTAATGGACAGTTTGCTAGCAGCACTGTTTAGAGAGAGACAGCTGTATCCCAGTGTAGACTGCCCAGGTAGGCCTGTTGTGCCTGTGTAACCTTCATTCTCAAGAAGGTCCTAGTGTGAACCAGGGACTATATGGGCATCGTTAATTTTAGATGAGTTTCTCATAAGGATTTTATAGCACATATTTTGGATTTTTCATTACTTTATTGAAGTAAGAGAAAACAGAAGTTTGATCACTTTTTTAAAGACATTTCTGAAGTATTTAGACCACATTTCATCGAGAATTGAGGGAGTTCTGAGAGACCTGCACATTCTCCCCAGGTCTCCCTGCTGTTCTCTCTTTGGGTGGAAACCGTGCGGCCCTACCTGCAGATCGTGGATGAGTGGATCGTGCATGGACATCTGTGTGACAGCGCCAGGGAGTTCATCATCCAAAGGTGAAGGCGGGCAGCTTGCAGCTCGGGGGCATGCTGGGTGCTGCTTTTACCTCTGTTCTCTCGTGGAGAGTGTGCGCTTTCATTGGCATCAGATGGTACAGAGGGAGAGCTGCTCACGTGACAGAGCTGTTTGTCACTGTAGGCAAGTCCTGCTGCTTTTTTATAGAATACACCAGTTGCTGACCAAAAAAATACTTTTTCCTGAGTTTTATGCCAGTGTACAGCTATTACCAAGAAATTATATTTTTAAATGATAGTGTTTCTATGACTGGCTGATAACAGCAAAAGGTACACTGCTTCCTATAAAATTTATTTAGACGCTATCAAATGGCTTCTCAACTACTTACGTTATAAATTTTCAATAAGATAAAAGATGAAAATATTACAGAATATACCTTAATGTCCTTATCTCACCAAATTAGCCACTTTTTAAAACTTCCTTAGTATTTTAGTAAGAAGATTAAGAAAAAATGATCAATTTGTAATGATTCCCCTTCAGTTAATTTATTTTCTGAACAGAATTCATATAAATAACAAGGTAGAGCTGTTTGTACTCTGTTAACTTCTCCTTAACTGTTTTAAATTACACACTTTGTTTAGTTTCGTTTATTCACAGCTATCCAGTTAACTCATCAAGAAGGATAACATTAGGTCCTTAGCGCTCTGGAAAGGTAGCCCTGTTTATGCAGTGCTCATGTGAATGAATTGTCTTTTCTATAATTGACTCTTGTGCCTGTCATGTCCTGTTTCATTGATGTCACATGTGAAGCTTTGTGAAAATGGGATTCTGACTCTCCTCAGAGGGTGATGAGTGTCCGTCACCTTATTGTTAAAAGCAGTCCTGCTAACAATCTATGTGGAAATAAAGGTATAAAGATCTGGAGATTACTTTCACAGGAGATGGCAAAATGGGTAAGCTTTTATTCTGTTTCTAAAGAGGACCAAATTTATCACTTATTTAATTCCAATTTAAGAAACTTTCTACTTAGTTTAATTTATGCAATTCAGTGAATTTATCCACTTTTCAATGTTAAACTGAAGTCTGATGATCCTCTGCCCCATTTGCCTAGATTGCTTTGTTTTACAATAATTGGCCTTCCTATGTTTCAGAATACCTGGACAACGTGCTTAAGATAGAATTGTGCTGTTTTGTTTTGTCTGTTTTTTAGTTAAAGTTTAAAATTTTTTCCTCTCTATAGAAACAAAAACGTTCCAGTCAATCACAGAGACTTTTGGTATGCAACGTACACATTATACAGCGTATCAGAGAAAACAGAGAATGAGGAAAAAATGAGTGATAATGCGAGTGCAAGTTCAGGCAGCGACCAGGGGCCCTCCAGCAAGCAGCACACTATGGTGTCCTTCCTCAAGCCCGTGCTGAAACAGATCATAATGGCCGGCAAATCCATGCAGCTGCTGAAGAATCTGCAGTGCTCAGAGGGCACCACCTGCGAGGCCACGGCCAGAGGTAGCAGGCCTTCCTCATCTGTCTCCCCACACCCCACCACCGCTCTCCCTTCATGCTTGTTTTGGGATATGTAATTATTCTGTAGCTTGAAAATTAACAGAACCTTTTATTTTCATGAAAATTATTTAGCTAAGGGTAAAGTAATAGATCATGCTGCTTTTGATTGAAAACAAAGATGTCTTCATTGTACACTTCTGTGTGCGAAAGGCAGTGGTAATAAATTCCACTGTGTTTCCCTGACTCCTGACTCCAGTACTGTGCCAGGCGTGGCCCTGGCATCTCTCCATGCAGTGTGCTGTTTCGCTTTTGAGGACCATGGACTTCCACATCTAGGAATTCGTTAAGGAGCTATTCCGATTGGATCATAGATTTCAAGAAACTCTTGATATAATTTCTTGTATTCTCTGATGCAGTATACTTAAAGTTTTATCAACTGACTGAAAAGGCTTTAATGGTATAGATGTGAACTTAGTTGTTTTGTTTGTAAGTCACCTTACTATTTCCTTAATTATTTTGCTTATTTTATTGTATCTACATTAAATAATATTGTTTTCTTTTTGACTGAATAATAAAATGTAAAGCGCTTTCAAGGGCCACTGTCAGAATTGTTTTTTCCCATAAAGTTGACTCAGTGTTTTCATAGTTTAGTCCATCCTGATGGTAACTTTCAAGTATTCTCCTAGGTTATTATTCTGTCCTGAAAAGTTAGCTTATATTTTGGATATTGAACCATGAACTTTGCAGTTGTTTAACAAAGGATACAGAAATGCTTAGTTGCACTATAATATAAATAAAGAAGCAGGGCTAGGCCAAAGGAAAACCACAGGCTATATTAAGATACAATTACCTGATATTTCTTAATTTTATTTACCAGAACATAGTTCACATTATGGATTTCTTTGTTTCAGATGCGGACAGAAAAAGCTTGTATACCCTCTTTCTGGAATCTGTGCAGTCGCGTCTTCGACATGGAGACGAGTCCACTGCCCTGGGCTGTACCGAGCAGCAAGCAACCGAAGAGAACCTAATCAAGATGCAGTCCATTGCCGAGAGGCATCTGGAGCTGGATGACGTTCACGACCCTCTGTTGGCAATTAACTTTGCAAGGTGACACACACCTGCAAAATTTTCAGTGATTGAAATGGCAAGATCTGTGCAATATTTAGTAACTGTTTGTTTCTGCCAGGTAGGGCTTTCCAGCCTTAAACAAAAATCTCTGTAACCTATCCTTCCTAATGGATGGAATCCAGGAAGATAGTGCATTCGCTTCTTTCACGTTTGTAATTGGGCCTCCCTGTTTGTGGAAACCCACAGACTGCCTGTCTTGTCCCTTGTTCTGGAAGATGCGTGGAAGGCCTAGGTCAGGAGGTGCGGCACACACACCTTTAGTTAGATCCTCCCTCTGCATGAATCGAATCTTGGCCCTTGGGGATTTTGGGGACATTTAGCCTGATGAAATAGTCAGTGCCCACACATTACTCTGTTACCTGAGGGCTAGAAAGACCAATTCAGTGCTTTACCCTAAAAGACATAGCAGCAGCTCTATGAATGACTGGTTCATTGAAAGGGTTTTTTGAGGAAAAGGATTTTCTATAGTTGTTGGTAGTTTTTTAAGACTAAAGGTAAAAATGGGACTCTGGCATTTAAGAGAATTCTGTTGACAACAGCTGTTAAAAAGACTTATTTTTATGTTAAAGGTTGTATTTGGAACAGAGTGATTTTCATGAGAAGTTTGCTGGTGGAGATATATGTGTGGATAGATCATCAGAGTCTGTGACATGTCACACCTTTGAATTAACACTGAGATCTTGCCTGTATCCTCATATTGACAAGCAGTATCTTGATTGCTGTGGAAACCTTATGCGCACTCTAAAAAAAGATTACAGGTATAATGGAGTCCTTCAGTTTTGGAAGTAGCCAGTACTTTAAGTTTATTGTACTTTAAGAACAGTTGAAAAACATTTTTTTATGAGATAAATTTGATTTTACTACATTTTATTATTAATAAGGAAATCACCCTTTTAAAATTATTTTATTGAGCTAATGTTGGTTTCCAACATTGTATATGTATTTTAGGGGTATAGGTTTACACCTCTTCAGATATCTGTTAGTTACCATACCACACTCACTACCAAAGCACCAAAGTGCCATTAACTTTGGGGATTTTGGGGACATTTAGCCTGATGAAATAGTCAGTGCCCACACATTACTCTGTTACCTGAGGGCTAGAAAGACCAATTCCCTTCCCAACTCCACCCTACCAATTCTGCAGTTGAAATTATTTTAAAATCTTAATTTTTATTTTAATTTTTATAAATAAAAATTTAATTTTGCTTAGAGTAGGAAATGGAAATGCAATAAACAGTTTTGAGAGAAATAATGAGCCACCAGTGTCTTATTGACTATGTTGTGAAATTTAGTTCTTGATTTCTGAGAATCTATCCTTGCAAATGAAATACAGAAAACGCTGATCCCAGAACACTACCCATCAAGAAGTTTGCTGTCAGAGGGGAAAGCGTGAAATTGCTAAGTGTAACGGGTGACTCGTTCTTTAAGTTGTGACGTATCCAAAATTTTGACATGTTCATTTATGAACTTTGTGAGGTTCGTACTAATTATGCTTATATATAGTTTTAAGTAATATAAAATGATCTTAAAAGTTTAAGATGCAGGGTATACAATATGGTAAGAACTATATTTTTTCAAATGCTTAGAAAAAAAGAGTGGGAGGAAATACCCTAACTATTAACAGTGGAAATTTACCATTCGTGGAAGGACTTGAGTTAACTTTGTTACCCTTTAAAAAGACTGCCTGATTTTCTACAATATTACACATTTCTTCTTGATTAAAGTAAAACATATACTAATTTTTGTGAAATCTTTAAGCGATGTTAATTATTCCTAATTTTAGTAACTGTGGAGTGTAAACCCATCTCCTATGATGGAGTATACAAAACCTAGTAGTGAACCAGAAGCTTGTCTTAAAGAACTTAAGCTTATTTTATTGCTTATTTTCTCTCCATTCAGGTTGGTTGAATACTTACAGGCCATGAGAAATTTTTTCCTAATGGAAGGTGGTGATACCATGTATGACTTCTACACATCAATTTTTGATAAAATTAGAGAAAAAGAAACCTGGCAGAATGTGTCTTTTCTTAACGTGCAGCTCCAAGAAGCAGTAGGACAACGCTATCCTGAAGACAGTCTGCGGTAAACTATAGACGGCACCTTTTATTTTAAATATTATAAAATAATACATGTGCTAAAACTCTTCTATGAATGTTCGTAGATATTACCTTGTTTAATCCTCACACGAGTCCTGTGCGTTTTACTAGTGCTATTTTGCGTAGTAGAAAACCGAGGTGGAGGTAGTTGAGTGACTAACCCACTAAGTCAGGAGAGCAGTGATGGGACCATCCCGCCTGTCAGACTCTGGTGGCCTCCCTCATGTGAGGGGTCCGCTGGCCCTTGGCTGTGACGTCTCCCCTCTCCTCAGCCCTCGCCCTGCAGTGAATGGCTGCCTCCCCTGAGGTAGTCTCGGGTGGTATCTGAGAGAATGAGAGCAAAACCCCGCGGGCTCACAGACCCTTGCTTCCTTTGCTTGCTGCTGGCCAAATCAAGTCACAGGCCAGCCCAGTTTTAAGGGTGGGAAATAGGTTCACCCTTAATCGGCAGAATTGGGGATTTGCATACCACTGTGTTAGGTCATCCCCGACTGTGGAGCTGACCACCCGCTTCTTCCCTGCAGTCAGCTGCTGAGCTCCGTGGGTTGGTGCTGCTAAGTCTTTGTACAGCAGAGACTTATCTTCCACTCTGTTTAATGAGCCTTTTTCCTGGCCCATGACCTTACCAGGCTCCCTTTCTTGGCACTCTCAGTGGCCCTTTAGAAGGAAAGGTGAGAAGGTTCAAGTAGGAGGTGACATTTACTGCTTACACTTGGCATCCTCTTTCTCACAGCGGCCCTGGGTGACCAGCTATCCACTACTTAGCAGTAGATAAGATAATTCCCTTTATTTTGGCATCATTGAGTTTTCATCAGTTTATTGGTTAGGGAAAGCAGAGTAAATGCTAGATTCTTACAAGAAATTGGTGCCCCGCAGCCCCCAGAGGGGACTAGGAAAGGTTATGTTTTTCACAATCAGGAACTCTTGAATTTTGTTAAATTTAATGTGTATCGTTCTATTATTACAGTTAACCTTTTTTGTTACTGCTCAAACTGTCTCATCTTCAGCCAAAGGGAACCCCTTTATTTGACCCGAGTGCCCTGGGGCAGTGTCCTGCCATCAGGACATCAGGGCTGCTGTCAGGTCATCTTGTGCACTCGCTGCCCTGGACCTGTGCCCCTTGCCCAGAGCACTGGTCTTGTCTGTGACTTACAGAACCCTTGGTCTGGGGGCCGGAGTGTCATCGGGGCTGTCATCTGACTCTGGCTTTCTCAGTGAGCAGGCCCAGGACATATGTAGAAAAAGAAAATATAAATCTTAAGCTCATGTTGGTATTTCTTTTCTCCTTCTCTTTATTGATTTGCTAATCATTTACATCACTCTGTAACTTGGGGATTATAACTTCACACCTTCATTTGAGCGCATGTTCACTCCCCCCTCACCAAAGCTCCCGTGCCCAGGTCCTGTCACAGCCCCTCTTGTACCTCCTCCTTCCTCCCACAGCCTCTCAGGTAACCACTGTGTTTTTCAGAGTCTGAGAGTTTTGTTGTGTTTCGCCAGTTTTCTTTGATCAGTATAGTCCTCAAATGAGTGAAACTGTCCAGTAACTGTCTTTCCCTTTCTGACTTACGTCACTTAGCATGATCACAAGATTCATCCATTTGGTCCCCAAAGGCACTATTTCATCTTTTTTAATAGTTGAGTAGTATTCCACTGAGTATATATTCCACAATTTCTTTATCTAGCCATGTCTCAGGGGCATTAGGTTGGTTCCGTGGTTGGCTGTTATGAATAATGCTGCTATAAACATAGGAGTACATGTATCTTTTTGTATTGGTGTTTTCATATCCTTCGGGTAAATGTCTAGCAGTGGCCTTGCAGAATGGAATGGTATTTCCATTTTTAGTCCTTTGCAGAATGGAGTTGTGCTGTATTTTCATCAGAGACTGCACTAGATTATGTTCCCACCAACAGTGAGTGCATGGCTGTTCCTTTTTCTCTACATCCTGGCCAATATTTGTTGTTCTTAGTCGTTTTGATATAGGCCATTCTCACAGGGGTGAGGTGATGTCTCTTTGTGGTTTTGACTTGTTTCCCTTACAGTGAGTGACGGTGAGCATCTTTTCACGGCCCTGTAGGCCATCTGAATGTCATCTGGGGAGAAGTGTCTGGCTCTCTTGCCAGTTTTTTGATTGAACTGGTTTTTGTTGTTGCTGCTGCATTGTATAAGTAATTTCTGTATTCTGGAAATTAACCCCTGGTTGGACATGTGATATGCAAATATCTTCTCCCAGGCTACAGGTTGCCTTTTTGTTTCTGTGTCCCTTACCGTTGGGGTTCATCCCCAAGTACCCCTCTGCGGCTGATGGCCAAGAGTGCATTGCCTGTATTTTCTTTTATGTATATTATGGTCTCAAGGCTTACATCCAAGTCTGCATCCATCTTCAATTAGTTTTTATGTATGGAGTAAAGATCTAATTTCATTTTTTTGCATGTGGCTGTTCAAGCTTCCCAGTATTTACGAGGTTTTCGCTTTCGCATTGTATGGGCACAGCTCCTTTGTCAGGTTACAGGATTTTACTTCGCTGATTTTTTTGCATCTCTTCCCTTGAGTGCTTAGTAGCACATTATCATAAATACTTAACTTGTTTTGTTCTATAATAAATAGTAGTTCCAATGTAGTAAGAGTAGCACCAAGCACACTGAGCACTTAAAGCACACTTGTGATTATTTTCTGTTTCTTGTACTTTCAAGTTCATCTAAATCCTCTATTTCAAGGTCACTTGGAATAATTTTCCATGTGATTATACTACCAACTAGATAGAGGGTTGCAGTCATTGTTTCTTTATTTCTAGTTTTAGAAATTTCATTGTTTTCTTTTTCCTCTTGATTCAATTTTATTTTTTAGTTATGTAAAACCAGCTGTGTTTCTTAGGTTAAAATTGTTGCTACAAGTTTACTTTTAGGGAGATCTGGTTTCTATTCCTGCCCATTTTCCCCATTCCTTATAAGTAACTGTTTTTTATTAGACTTTGGTTTATCCTACTGTTCAAAAACATAGGTATATGTATTCCTTTTCCTCCTCACATGTTACACAAACTGTCGCATGCAGTGTACACTCTATGACGTCTGGTTTATTTTTCTTAGATAAACATTCCGTCCCGCACCAACCCACCTGCAGGTCAGTAAGCCTGTCCCCGCCCCTCTGCAGCTGACTGACTTTCCGCCTTGTTCGTTCCACCCATTGTCCTAACGGTGGGCCTTTGGGTTTCAGTTCTCTTGCAGTGCCTGTTTGCAATGACTGCTCTTGCACGCCCCACTTCCCATTTTTGCCAGTGTCATTTACGAGTTTATTCCTAGAGTGGCATTGCTGTGTGGTTCTGCCCCGCGTGGAATGCATGTGTGATTCTGCCAGCTGTGCCAAATTCCTCTTCCTAAAGGCTGCATCTTTTCTGACTCCCACCAGCAATATACAGAGTAGTTTCTCCACAGCCGCACCCACAGAAGATGTCAAACTCTCGGGGTGTCGTCAGTCTAATGGTGAGAAATGGCATCTCAGTCTGGTTTTGATTTACATTTTTTTAATTATGGGTGAATTCATGAGTTTAGTCATTTCTGTCATTATCAGGTTGTTGGTCTTAATTGGCTCCATTTTTAGAAGCTCTTTACATGTTTGACATTTGTCATCTTATTTTGCTGATGACAGTTGTTCTGTCATGCAGACCTGTTTCATTTTATGTACCCAAAGTTTTAATCTTTCCCGGGTTGTTAAAAAAACTCACCCATCTTCTAATGCTTGAATGAATTTTTTGCATTTTAGATCTTGAGCCATTTGAAATTTATCCAGATAAAAAGTGTGAGAAATCAATTCAGTCTGTCCTTTTCCAAATGACTGTAGTTGATTCCCATTGCTTACATATTTTTTCAAAATCCATCTTTACCCCATTTATTTGAGATGCCTGTTCATCATCAAATTTTCATCACACCTAGATCCCTTTCTGGATTTCTCTAGCCTGTTACATTGTTCTTTTTATCCATGTTGGCAGTATCATTGTGTTATTAACAAGGCTTTCCTGGCTATGGCATTCTTATTTTTTTCCAGATGTACTTTGTGATCACCTTGTCTAGCTCCTCCAAAACTAAACAGATCTTGAAAGTGTTCGTATCGGGATTGCATTCCTTCAGAAGTTAGCCTGGGAAAAGGAACTGCTCCACAGTCCCCTTCCACTGTGGCCCCGGGTTCACGGTGTCTGTCTGTACCCTGTTGGTACAGTCAGCACCGTGCCACAGCTGCTCTCCTGCCCACTCAGTGCCCCCGCCTTGTACCCTTCCCACAACCGTGCTCTGAGCACCCTTCCTGAAGGCCCTCCCACTGCCCCAGCCCTGGGCATCGCTTCTGTCTCCCTGCCTCAGCACTTCCGGGTTGGTTCCAGCCCACCTTACTGGCTGCAGCAACCCCACTGGCCACCACATCAGGAACTTTAGCATAGGTTTTTGCGTGGCCGGCATCTGGTGACAATACTCGAATGTCATGTGTCCAAAACTGAACTCATCATCGCCTCTTCCAAAGCCATTATTTGTTTCTTCCATGCCTGAAGGCAGGCCATGTCGCCCGCCAGCCCTCCTCTTCCTCACGTCCCTGACGCTGAGTCTCTTGCTTCTGATTCTGCCTTCAAGCTGACCTTGCCCATTCAGTGCTTGCTCAGCAGCTCCTTACGCCGCCTCCCGACCCGCTGTCGTTCAGCTTCATCCCTCTCCACTTGACCCAGCCAGACGCCCAGAGGGACCTCTTCCCCCAGCATTCTCCACCGCTCATCCTTGCTGCCTGCAACATTCGCTTCTCATGAGAGAGAATGAGCTGCTCTGTCTGCCTTGTTTGCTCAGCCTCGTTTCTCCTAAGAAAGACACATAAAGACGTGTCGCTCTTCCGACCACACTTTGCATCTCAGGGACTTGGGACATTTTTGTTTTTCCAAGAGCCATGCTCTTCTTCCCTCTGAACCTTCGCAAGTCCTGCTTCCTCCTGTCGTGTGCTTTCCCCTTCACACAGCCTGGCGTGTTCTGTGCTACATAGTTCTTTGTGGACTGGCTGGGTGCAGGGTCTGGTTTCTGCTTGATGACTGGCAGGTAACTCTGCATACTTGCTCTAGGCTACGAGCCCCTGTAAGGGGCTATTTCCTGCTTGGCATGCCCCCTGATCTTTAAGCTAGTCAGCAAGTACCAAATAAGCACTTAGTAGACACATATTTCAAGCTAAAAAAATTCCTGTTCAGCGCCTGAGATGTGAAATGATTCAGCTAATTTGTAAACCCTCTGCCACCTTTTATATCCCTGTTCCTAGGGCTCACTACTTGCATCTGCTCTACCCTTTAACCTTCCCTGGTCATAGCCAGCATCGTGACTGTGCCTCTACAACCTGAGAATGTGACATAATTTCTCAGTCCACTGACAGGACTGTGAGGACCAGACAAGAACACCATACAGTGCCCTATGAGGGGACGTGTCTGTACCCTATGTTTGGTCTCTCTTTATATATATTTTTTAATTTATTTATGCATACTAGCTGGGGTGCAGGCCAGAGGCGTGGGGTGGTGAGAAGGCTCACCAGAGACCCAGTGGGGGGCAGAACAGGCAGATCAACTGAAATACACTGCTGAGGGGAGCAGCGGACAAGGCAGGAGAGGTCTGCCACACCATGTGGGAATCCCTCCAGCTGGGCATCGAACTCCTGCGGGAGCTACTGACAGCTCCACAGCACTGCGCTTAACCCGTTGCGTCACCAGGGAGGCCCTGCTCTCTTTTTGTTGAGGGTCACATTCAAACCAGCATCCAGAAGGTGTAGATAAAGCAGTGCCCACACTTGAGAAGAGACCAGTTCCTGTCAGTGCACATGTCCCTTCCACTTGCAGCACAAGCTGGGCCTTCTGAGCTGGTGTCTGAGTTTTACCAAAATGAAGCATCCAGGGCCTCCCTGGTGGCGCAAGGGGTTAAGTCTCTGCACTCTGAAGCTATCAGCAGCCAGTGTGGCACGAGTTCAATCCCCAGCCAGGGAGTTAACCCACATGGTGCAGCAGACCTCTCCTGTCTCTCTTGCTGCTCCCCTCAGCAGTGTTTTTCAGTAGATCCGCCTGTTCTGCTCCCCACTCTGTCTCTGGTGAATTCTCTCACACATGTATACCCCGCACCTCTGGCCTACACCCCAGCTCTTGTATACATAAATAAATCTTTTAAAAAAAGAGTGAAGCATCCAGCTATCACACTTACACCTTTCTCTCTTTGTTTTCTTTCTATTTAATACAATTAAGTATATCTTCTCTTTTTACCAGAACTCATTATTTAAAACATTGCCCATCTTATTTCTGAAATCAAATTCCTAGTCTAGAATATTTGCTAGGAAATAATGCCTTTATTGGAATTGTTGCATTCTTTTTATGAAATAGTGTCTTTTTGAAACATGTTAATAATGCTAATGGTTTATTAAAAGATTTTTTGTGAGCACTTGCACAAACTGAAACTGAAATTTCTTTTTTAGTCTATCTATATCTTTTGAAAATGTTGACACAGCTAAGAAGAAACTCCCCGTTCATATCTTGGATGGTCTAACCCTGAGCTACAAGGTATGTACTGATAGCCTTTGTAAGAACACTGTTCTCAATTAAAATTAAAACATACAAGTAATAGGTTACTTTCTTTTTTTTTTTTTTAAGATTTATTTATTTATACATACAAGCTGGGGTACAGGCCAGAGGTGTGGGATGGCAAGAAGGTTCACCAGAGACAGAGTGGGGAGCAGAACAGGCAGATCAGAAATACACTGCTAAGGGGAGCAGCGGGTGAAGCAGGAGAGGTCTGCTGCACCATGTGCGATTCTCCCTGGCTGGGCGTCGAACTCGCATCGCTGCTGCTGACAGCTCCACAGCTCAGTGCTTGACCATTGCGCCACCAGGGAGGCCCAATAGGTTTACTTTTTATTCTAATTTCCTATTTTTGTTTTCATAGGTCCCTTGGCCTGTGGACATCGTTATAAGCTTGGAATGTCAAAAAATATATAATCAAGTGTTCCTTCTCTTATTGCAAATAAAGTGGGCAAAATATAGTCTGGATGTTTTGCTATTTGGTGGTAAGATGTATTTTCAACAGATAAATTATAATTTAATTTTAGCCCTGAAAAAAGGAAGCATGTTGTCTTTGGTCATATTTTATGGGTGTACAGATAACTTGTATGTAAAGCAGCAGATTTACAGACCTCAGAATTAACTTCCCTGAATGAAGTATCTGGAAGTTGTATTAGTCTGGAACATAATAACTTGCTAAGGAATGTAGCCAGAATAAATACTCTTCTTAGATTATACAGAAGTTTTTAATGGCAGGTTAATAGGATGTTGCCTTTACATTTTAATGACAGTGATAATCCCGGTTATATGGGGAACTTTTCACTGCTTCACCTTCCAGAAATGAAGATGGGGGTCCCTCCTGCAGTGCCCTTTGCAGAGCTGCCCTGTGCAGTAGACTGGTGAGGCTTGAGAAGATGCTCTTGCCCCCACTCTGCTTTTTCAATCTTTTTACAGAACTAGCTAGTACTGCTGAAAAACCACAACTTAAAGAAGGACTTGTATGTGAACAAGACACAGCTGCTCAGTTTGGACCACAGAAGGAACCAGTGAGGCAGCAGATTCATCGCATGTTCCTCTTACGAGTGAAGCTCATGCACTTTGTGAACAGTTTGCACAACTACATCATGACCAGGGTTTGTGTCTGTCCAGCTGCTCAGCTCTGTCACCTTGTGTCCAGCTCGCTATTCATAGGGAGTTAGTTATGACATAATTTGTAAATTCAAAGGAACCCATAAAATGCCTACAGACTGCATGTGTGAAAATAGCACACATTAAAAATAATGTGGCGGTGGGGGAAATGTTTTTCAAAAGTGCACGTATATCCTTAGCCTGCCAGCCCTCCCTCCAGCAGCCCTCAAGACAGGCACCCCCAGAGCGCCTCTTGGGGAATTGCCTTCGGAACTTGCTGCATAGTCCCTTAAATTTCATCCGTGTGACAGAACTTTCCCTGGAAAATGTCTTCAGTTTTCAGTAACAGCTAAGATATGTCTGATTGGTGAGATGTGTAAGGCAGAAGATGCAGCCACATTATTACAGATATTTAAAGTACATGTTATTTACATTGTTTTTTTCTTATAAACAAGAAGTAACTCACTTCAAAGTAAGTGAAACTGCTTTACCTATGCATTCTTAAGAGTGGTTTTAGAGAAATACTGAAAGAGGAGTTCATGTATTTGAATAGTAGCAGTAGTATTGGAGTATAGTATTCATTTGGGGTTTAAAATCATTCCTGAAAGAAACCTCATTTGTAGTCATTCTGCATGTTTTGGGTGAAGTGTAGCCTTTGCAGCCGGGGTTCACACGTGGTGGCCGTGGCAGAGCGCTCTCGGCTGCATGGGTGGCCTTCAGAAGACCGGCCATACCCCTTAGCTGTTGAGAGTAAATGGTAGCAGTCTAGGCTTTTGCTTCATTGTTTTTGTTTTCTAGTTGAATACATCTATGCTGCTTTTAAAGAAAAACCAGTATATGAATAGTGGAACTTATCTGTATTATACTGGATAATTACAATGTCTAATGTATCTGTAGTATAATATAAATTTATATTTAACAAGTTTACCTGATAATTTGAGAATCAGTGCATTTTCTGTTTGGTTTGTTACACTTGCCTCTCCCTGCATTTTCTGTTTGGTTTGTTACACTTGCCTCTCCCTGCGAGGAACGTCCTATTAGTAAGTAGGCTAAAAACCCAGTCTCTGAAGAATAATACTTTATAGGGCCTCCCTGGTGGCGCAGCGGGTTAAGTGCAGCACTGTGGAGCTGTCGGCAGTGGCGACGCAAGTTCAACTCCCAGCTGGGGAGATTCACACATGGTGCGGCAGACCTCTCCTGCCTCGTCCGCTGCTGCTCCCCTCGACAGTGTGTTTCCATCTATCTGCCTGTTCTGCTCCCCACTCTGTCTCTGGTGAAACCTCTCACTGCCCCACGCCTCTGGCCTGTACCCTAGCTTGTATGCATAAATAAAAAAATCTTTAAAAAGCAGGCAGAAATTGGAGTAAATATATAAAAAAAAGAATAATGCTTTATAAGCCTTACAGATATAATTAGTAAAGGAGGATTTTGAGAGGAGTAGAAGAGGTTGGTAAAAAATTTTGTGTTTGGCACACAAGCCCTCAAAGAAGTCTACTGGTTATAAACTTTCCATCTTTCTCTCCCAAGATTCTTCACAGTACTGGGCTAGAGTTTCAGCATCAAGTTGAAGAGGCCAAAGATTTAGATCAGTTGATTAAAATTCACTACAGATACTTGTCAACCATTCATGACCGATGTCTACTGAGAGAAAAGGTACGTGGGACATTACCTGCATACTTGGTTAGAGCAGGAAGTGAAGTTGCCAGGGAGGTTGTCCCTCCGCAATTTTATACTAACCAGGCTTTTACACTACATAATAGTTTTTAAGGAAGGACCAGATCAAATGAGCTTCAAATTTGTGTCTTATTACCAGAAATTATTTCTGAGCTAGACAAGAACTGTGTCCTGACTGCTGGTGCACACTGCATTTCACTTGGGCTCTGAAATAATTGGATCTGCTTTTGTGGAATAATTGTGTTTTGGTCAGGAAGTGTGTCCAGCCTAGCCTGGCTGTTTATAATTAAATCATCTCATAGCCAAATGAATTATATGCCATTTCATTGGGGAGTTTAAGTGGCATCCCAGGAAATGGCAGTTGGCTTGTGGTCAGGCTGGGTCTCTAGTATGTAGCCTTGTGGCCTGATGCTCAGTGCCCTGTGTTGGGAGCTTCAGCTCTTCCTTACACATAAAAGGCCTGTCATTGCTCTAACGAGCTTTTTCTGTGACTCATTTAAATTAAGTAGTTTTGGTGTCAGAGTCTAATATAGTTTGAGAACCTGTGTTGTGTCCTTGGCTTTGATCTCCAGGTCAGCTTTGTGAAAGAAGCCATCATGAAGGTGTTGAACTTGGCACTCATGTTTGCGGAAGGTTGGCAGGCGGGTCTGGGAGCTTGGCGGTAAGCACATGGCTTGTGGAGCCTCTGTTGTGACCATCTCAGCTCTTCCTCTAACTAGCTTCGTTCTGGGAAATTGTTTCTCCGTCTTGGTAACACGTCACATATCACTTATATTTCCGGGAAGAATTAGTTCATCTAAACTTAGCAGCACCAAGTGTGCAGTTCTTTTATGAGCAGTAAAGCAATAAGAATTTATTTTTATTTAAAGACTTATTTATTTATGCATACAAGAGCTGGGCTGTAGACCAGAGGTGTGGGGTGGTGAGAGGATTCACCAGAGACAGAGTGGGGAGCAGAACAGGCAGGTCGACTGAAGTACACTGCTGAGGGGACCAGCAGGTAAGTCAGGAGAGGTCTGCTTGCCACGTGTGTTAGCTCCCTGACCGGGGATCAAACTCATGCTGCAGTGGCTATCTTAGCTTCATAGTGCTGAGACTTAACCCCTTGCACCATCAGTGAGGCCCCAAAACCTTAAGTTTTTAAATTAGGGCCAGCTAATATTCTTGGATCACATTCATATTTTGTTGTATAGGTTTTGTTAAATTTTTATTATGGACACCTGTAAACGTACACAGAAGTGGAGAGAGTTAAAACCAACCTGGATGCCATCACCCCACTTCAGCAGTTACCAACGTAGACCAGTTCTACTTTCTGTTCACCATCCGCTCCCAGACATACTTGCTGAATTATTTTAAAGCAAATTCTTGACATGCTAGATTACAGTCCACAGTTGTATTTTAGATGAGCTATGAAAGATACTCTGTGTGTTATTTGTACAATGTTTGCCATTCACACCTGTCACATAGAAAGGGCAGAGCCCTGAAGTCACAGAACAGAGAGTCTCTAGGAACTTACTCTTCTACCCAGAGTACCACCCCTACTGTTACTTTGACTGTGCCCCTCATACTTTGTCCATGTCTTGTTTATAAAATTAATGCAATGATAATGCTACTTCCCTAAAATAAAAGTGCAAGTCTGACCAGCTGGTTGTTGGGATAAAAGTTTGTACTTAGTCTGTATACATTTAGTCCATAGGAGGGGAGCATTCGTTATGGTGCTAACCCAAAACTTTACACTATGGCTGTGTCACAATACTCTGAATGAAAAACCAAGATAGTAGATAAAACTCATAATTGCTGGTGTGAAACTTGCTTCTTACTGTTGTCTTAAAGTGTGAGAAGCACATTTTTCTTCCCATGTCACTGTGGAGTGGGAGAGAAAATAGTAACACCATTGCTTATGCTTTGCTGAGATTGAACTATTTCTGTCTCTTCAGCTAGTGAGTTGTAAGAAAAAAGCAGGGAGTGAGGAGGACTTAAGCATAACAACCTTAGAAATGTATGGAAATTAAATTGACCCTGATTAAAACTTAAAAGTGAAAAATAGCAGAAGTACTGTGGTATTTGAACACTGACTGGTTATTTGATATTAAAAAATCATTAAGTAATTTTAAGTAAAGGTAGTATGGCTGTGTTTTAAAAGGAGACTTTGTCTTTAATGTACACACACTGAAATATTTATGAGTGAAGTGCTGCGATGTCTCAGATTTGCTCCTAAATAGCGTGGTGGGGCTGAGGTTTTGGGCTGTATGGGGAGGTGACAGCTGTACTTCTGTAATGTTTGATATTTCATGTGTTTTTCAGTAATTTTTAAATTTAGGGCATGATATCTTTACTATGTTCCTTATTTCAAAAAGATATGCTTGTGAAAGATAAAAAGAACTATGCAGTGGGAAAGGGAATGTCCCAGTCCTCCTGGCTCCATAGCTACTACCATCCTGAGTCAGCAGTTTTATATCCTCATGAAGCGATCCCTTCAGATGCTTGGAAAGTTTTTATTTTAAAATAGGGCAGAATGTTTTATATTCTTTAGACTTAGGATTCTAAAATATTAAAGAACATTTGGAATTACTCCAAAGATATTTTGTAGTCTACCTGTTAACCCCTTTTGCACATACTTAAAATGTCCCTTCTTGGTCAGAACAAAACGACAAACCCAGCAGTCAAATCATAGATCTGAGGCTTACAGCCCGGGGAGGCGGGGGAGGGGGGAAGGAGGCCAGCACAGGGGAGGGAAGAGCACAGGGGACTATGGTCACAGTGCACGGGTGACTGGTGGCGGGAGACTCACAGGGACTGCACCTGAGGGGAGAAGTCAAATACTGGACAAAAATGAATGACGATAGAAGAAAAAAAATAATTAACTTTGATTAATTAATTAAGTAAATTTACTTTCCTTCCTAGAATGGAATCTATAGAGAAAATGGAATCTGATTTTAAAAACTGCCATATGTTCCTTGTAACCATTTTAAACAAAGCCGTCTGCCGAGGATCCTTTCCCCATTGTGAGTATTGTTTTATTTTTCCTCGAAGCTCAGTTTATGCGTTACTGTTTTCATACTGGTCTCATAAATAATGAGAATTTTTCACCATTTTCAAACCTGGAAAGTCCCCCAGCAGTTGTCCGTGCTTTGTTTTGTCACAGTGGGGTGAATAAATATCACATGTAAAGCAGGAGATGAAAGATCTTGCTTTCTGGCTACTATGTCATTTGTTACACCGGTGTTTTTTCTAAATTCTATGAAATGAGGTGCACAGCAGAATACATTTCACACGTGACTAGTATGTGTAGTCTGTAATTATTCCTTTTCAAAAGATAGGACTGGTTTTGCTTTTTTTTTTTTAAAGCAATTTTAAAACTCCCGAGGCTGCCTCTTATCACAGGGGAATGCAGGTCTGACAGCTCAGAACACAATGTGTGAATCAGGCAGAGATCCATGGGTGAGTCACAAGGAGACAAGGGCTATTTAATATACAGAAACAAAGAACAAAGTAGTATCTCTTTGTCCAGGTTTTTTTTGAAAAGTATACAGGGTCGATAATCTCTTTCCTACTTTTGCATATTCAAATTATGGATATATTCTCAAGAGTAGCTACGCATCCTCTTAAATACTAGATAAAATTGTACTGAAGGAAACGCTGCTACATTTGTCTGTTTTTGCACTGGGTGATCATTATGCCAGTAAGATTTCATTGGTGGTTACAGCGTGGCGTTTTTTGGGGCACGGCCTCCAGATTCCATGATATATGGGATGTGTGATTTATTCACAGAAATGCCTTGAGTTTTTGTTTTCAAAATTAAAAGGTCTGAAATAGAAATACATCACACTTATTAAATTTTTGTTCAATAAATGAAGATTGTATTTATTATACAATAAAATGATAAATACTTAAACTTGTTTTTTTAATCTTTTATTCATCCCACAGTGGAATCCCTAGCACTGTCCCTCATGGCTGGCATGGAACAAAGTTAAAGATCTTCAATGCAATAAATATCACAGATCTAACCTCCATACATGTACATTTCGACCACATGCAGAATCTTTAGTAGTTTGGTTCATTTTTAAAACTTGTCTACTATTGACACAGATGGGTTGTTAGGTGTTTTCTCTGGAGACTATTGGAGAATGTATAGATTATGTATATTGTATCAATAATGCAAAATGTACATAGACTGTTTCCAATTATATTTCCTACTGTAAGCTATAGATTTATGGTATTTATGCGTTTAAATGGGAATTATATCATTTTTAAAAATATAATTTAATATTAAAAATAATTTAAAGCTTTTTAATTTCTTTTGTCCTCTTTTTGCTCGGTCACAGAGTTTTTATATAGAGTTTTAGATGCCATCTTCCCTGAAAGCTGTCTTTTAGTTTTGGCTGTCAAAAAAAATGTATTTTTTCTATGCCTGGCTTAGTTCCAAAATGGAAAATAGCTTCAACCAATATCAAATGTAAAAGCCAACAGCTTCACGTAAGACCAACTGTTGCTACATACTATTATTTGGCACTTCTGAGCAAGTTTTGTGAGCTAGTCAGTTATATTTAAATAAAATTATGCTTACCACATTTTACACATTTCCTTTGTATATTTCCTGGCATGTCTCTAGCATTTACATCAGCACTATGTTTACCAGTTTAAACCATAACCACTGAATCCCAGATAGTCCCAGAGCCGAGCGCAGGACCCCCTTGCCTCTTGGACACGACCTCTGTCATCTTGCGGCATCAGCGCGTCCTATGTTCAAGTGGCCAAGTCAGGGACAGCCCCTCCTGCGAGCCAGCCCAAACGGGGGCTTTCACTCGGAAACCTTGGGAGAAACTCACTGAGGAGGCCTTCAAACCCCAGCGGGTAAGCAGCTGCTTCCAGATCCCAAGAAAATATTGTAGTCTAAACTAACAACTGTGAAATTCACAAAATCTCTTGTGGTCTGGTCCAAGAAGTCAAAATCCTGTAGAAATTAATGGGTGTGTCTGTTCCCAAAAAGCAGTCGTGAAGCTAAATTTCAACAATGGTGACCTGAGTTCTCTTGTGAAATTCTTTATACTTGACAAAAAACATCATGTGTAACTACCTCTCTCTGTTGATGAAAGAGTGAGCCCCACCTAAAGTCTAGTCTCCATCCACCACCAATTGACCCCCTTTACTGGTTTTTTTTGTTGTTGTTGTTGTTTTTACCAACATACCAATCCCCTTCCCCTCTGGTAACCACTCACTGGAGAAATCTGTTCTTAGCAAGGCCTGAGTTAAGAGGATCTTTTACCAGCTAACCACAGGGAGGGAAATACCCACCCCAACCCCTGTCTCTCCTATGCAGGTGTGGAAGAGGAAGGTAACTGAAAACCACTTGTGAAGATCACAGCCAGGACACAATCTCACTACAAGACTAAATCGGTACTAGAGAATCTTTGCCACCACATCAATGGGGCTTTCAGAACTGAAAGAACTGCAAGTTGAGACCTTACTCCACAAGTCTCTAAGGGAACCGAACAGCGATAGGAGGCAAAAACAAGGACACCAGAGGAAATGTTAAGCCTCTGCTATCGCAAATGGCCAACACAGTTTCTAACCCCTATCCTGAGAAACAGCATCCCATGAAAAGCCTACTTATCTCAGTTCCTTTTACCCAGCACAACACGTCCAACTCTTAACAAAAAATTACACAGCATAATAAAAGATAAAGTAGTAAAAAAATAGAGCAAGCATCAGGACCAGAGCTGTTGGAATTAGCAGATGGGATTTAGAACAGAATTAGCCAACAGGATTTAGAACAGCTATGAGCAATGTACTCAGGGCGTTTGTGGAAAAAATGACCTTCCACATTTTTTTTTAAATCTCCCATTATTTTCTTTAGGACTCTTTAAGTTTCTGTTTTGTTTTGTTTTGTTTACATTAAATATTTGTTCCACTAGAATTTATCCTGTGGTAAATATAATATGTAAAACCAAATTAGGAGGTTTTCCTAGATGAAGTGAACAGGAAAAGCCACCTCAAGTGGGTGATACTTGAAATGATATTTCAGTCACAAAATGGAGAAGGCATGCCTCGAATGGGCGAGGGAAGCAATGGGCTTGCTGTGCCCAAGACCAAGCAGTAAGATCATGTGACTGGAAGAGAGAACAAGGGGCAAGTTACCAGTCGGTGCTGGAGAAGTGGGGTATGTCCTGAAGAATCAAATGTTGGAGTTGAAAGGGGAACTCAAGAGGACCCCCCAGGGCTTCCCTGGTGGTGCAGTGGGTTAAGCGCAGCATTATGAGGCTATCCAGAGCCACTGCAGCACCAGTTCAATACCCGGCCAGGGAGATTCCCACATGGTGCAGCAGGCCTCTTCTGCCTCACCCACTGCTCCCCTCAGCAGTGTGTTTCAGTAGATCTGCCTGTTCTGCTCCCCATTCTGTCTCTGGTGAACCCTCTCACCCTCCCACATCTCTGGCCTGCACCCCAGCTTGTGTGCATAAATATATAAATCTTTTTTTTTAAAAAAAAAAGAGGACCTCATCCCCCTCACCCACCCAATGATGGGACGCTGGTACCACCAATAAGGCTAAAACTGAGACTATGCTACTTGGTACTGTCACATTCCCAATGGGATGAATGTACCAGAGGGGGAAGACCCTCCACATGTTACGTGGGCATGAAAACTTTTACGAGGAATCTCATTAATCCTAGATTGAGGGTTTAAAGTCACATGGTTGGCCTGAGTTACATCTTTGAAAATTGGGGGAAAAAAAGACATTTTCTGATGGGAAGTAATCTGGGTTTGCTGATTTGACAATAAGAACTGGTTTTGTCTATTATGTTAAATATAGAGACATTTACCATAAATTATACACATAGCTTATGTGTAGCTTTGAAAATTTAATGAAGACTGAAAGTATTTGTGATAAACAATAGAGAATTGCAGCCTTTGCAAAGTTTCGAGATATAAAGACTGAATAAATTAGACATAAACTTAAAAATATGTGAAGGCATACAAATTTCTAAAAATTTTGTCTAGGAGACGACATATTTGGAGACCACTAAGTTCGATCATAGACTCAACTCGTGTAACAGCAAGACAAGGACACATTTCCATGAAGAAAACAGAAGTTCATCTGTCTCCCATCATGGTGCAGAGGCCAGAGGTAAGCGAGTGGCTCCGCACCCGACACTACTGAGGACAGAGCCCTTCCAGTCCTTCTGCCGGGGCCTGTGGAGTTGCCTGTTTGCCTGGTCAAAGCTGGCTGTCAGACCATCCAGCTTCCAGGAGGCAGGAAGAGAGGACAGGCAGCTTGCTTTGGTGGTCAACCTGTTTGCCAGGAGGCTAAGAATTTAGATAAGGCACCTCGAGTCCCAGTCTTCAAATACTGAGATTTAACTTATTCACTCAGAGATTCATCTGAGACTTGATCCAAATTCTCTCAGAAAATGTTCAAAGTATTTCCACTGTAGGCTATAAAGGAGACTAGAACTTCACTCTTGGTTAACAAGAAAAAACAAGGTAAAACCTGTACTTTCCTGTGGTACTAGTACAGACTATCTATTCAGAAACCTTGAGCCAAATTCCAAGAGAAACAAGGCCCTCCTAAGATCAAAGTACTGTGCACTCGCTGACCTTGGCAGGGTGGTGGGTGAAGGTGGGTTTGGCAGCAGACCTTGTCTGCCACAGATGGAGACTATAGGACAAGAAGTATGCAGCTGAGCAGAGTAGCCGGGCGGGCTGAATTGGAATGTGAGAGCTGTTAAAATTTATATCAATATGCAAAGGACCTAGGCTAACCAAAGCCATCTTGAAGGACAAGAGCATTAGAGAAATTGTGTTACCTAATTTCAAGACTTTCTATAAAGCTGCAGTAATCAAGATTAGCATCGTACTGGTCAAAGGAAAGACAAATAGATTCATGAAACAGATTTGAGTCCAGAAATAGACTTATATCTACACAAGCCTATTGATTTTTTAAAAATATTTATTTATGTGTACAGGAGCTGGGGTGCAGGTCAGATGGGTGGGAGGGGTGAGAGGATTTACCAAAGACAGAGTGGGGAGCAGAAAAGGCAGATCTACTGAAATACACTGCTGAGGGGAGCAGCAGGCAAGACAAGAGAGGTCTGCTATGTCATGTGGGAAGCTTCCCTGGCCGGAAATCGAATTTGTGTTGCAGTGCCTGCGATAGCTTCATAGTGCTGAGACTTAACCCCTTGCACCACCAGGGAGATCCCTGATTTTTTTTTTTTTACTAAGTAATGCCAAAAAATTTAATGGAGAAAGAAAGGTTTTTAAAATGTTCTAGAACAACTGGATGACTCCAACTATATAACATTTTGAGAAAGGTGAAACTATGGAGACAGTAAAAAGATCAAAGGTTGGGGGAAGGGAAAAGCGATTTTAGGGCACTGACACTATTTTGCAGAATACAATAATGGTGGATACGTGTCATTAAACATTTGTTCAAACCCCTAGAGTACACACCACCAAGAGTAAACCCTAGTGTAAACTGTGAGCTTGGAGTGATACTATGTCAATGTAGGTTTACTGGTTGTAATAAATGTGCCCTCCGGTAGAGGAAGTTGACAGTGCAGGAGATTGTGTCTGTGTGGGCACAGTGTGTACATGGAAAATCTCTGCTATACCTTCTGCTCCCTTTTGCTTTGAACCCAAAACTGCCCTAAACATACTGCTGACACACGTAACAACATAGATGATTTCAAGACCTTTATGCTGATAAAAAGTAAAATAAAAGAATTCATCCTGTATGATTCCATTTATATAAGGTAAACAGAGAAAATAAGAAAATAACACAGTGATGGAAATTAGAATAGTGGTTACTTCCAAGCAGGACATGGAGTCTTTTTTTTTTTAACATACAAGCTGGGGTACAGGCCAGAGGTGTGGGGCGGCCAGAGGGTTCACCAGAGACAGAACAGGCCGATCAGAAATACACTGCCGAGGGGAGCAGCAGGCGAGGCAGGAGAGGTCTGCCCCACCATGTGGAATTCTCCCTGGCTGGGCGTCGAACTCGCGTCCCACAGCTCCACAGCGCAGCGCTCAACCGCTGCACCACCGGGGAGGCCCAGGACATGGAGTCTTAAAAAGGCAAGGAGAAACTTTCTGACCTAATGGAAATGTTCTGTAACTTTATTGGTTACACAGGTGGATACACTTATCCAAACTCATTGAACTATAGGTTTAAGATCTGTGCATTTTACTGTTTATAATGCAATTTTTAAAAGCAAATATTTCTTTTTTTTAATGTCAGCAAATGATTTACCATCATACCCCTATTAGAATGACAAGGCAAAACAAAACAAAGCTGACAATATTACGTGCTAGCATGGATGTAGAGCTACTGGAACTTTCATACATTGCTGATGGGACTACAATAATGGTATAACCACTTTGGGGAAGAGTTTTTCAGTTTTTTATACACATTAAACATTCTTATGTTCAAAGATTAATCAACAGTAGGAAAAATGGAAAATTCACAACTATGGGGAAATTAACACAACAAAAATTGGTCAAGGGAGATACCACTAGGAAAATTGGGAAATGTTTAGAAAAAAATAAAAATACTAAAACTTAAGGGATTCAGGGAATGCATTCCTCAGTGGGAAAAGTATCACAGTAAATGCCTGCATTAACAAAGAAGAGCTCGGGGGCCTCCCTGGTGTCGGCAGCGCACAATGCGAGTTCGATGCCCAGCCGGGGAGAATCCCACATGGTGCGGCAGACCTCTCCTGCCTCGCCCGCTGCTCCCCTCGGCAGTGTGTTTCTGATCTGCCTGTTCTGTCTCTGGTGAATCCTCTCGCCGCCCCACGCCTCTGGCCTGTACCCCAGCTTGTATGTATAAATAAATAAATCTTTAAAAAAAAAACAAAAAAAAACAAAGAAGAGCTCCGGTCGCCATGGTGGCCCAACAGGTTTAGTCTCAGGACTATGAAGCTATCTGCAGCATGAGCTCAATCTCTGGACAGGGAGCTGACCCACATGGCACAGCAGACCTCTCCTGCCTCGCCCACTGCTCCCCTCAGCAGTGCATTTCAGTCAGTCTGCCTGTTCTGTCTCTGGTGAATCCTCTCACCACCCCACACCTCTGGCCTACACCCCAGCTTGTATGCATAACTAAATAAATATTTAAAAAAACAAACAGGGCCTCCCTGGTGGCGCAGCGGTTAAGCACTACGCTGTGGAGCTGTCAGCAGCAGCGATGGGAGTTTGACGCCCAGCCGGGGAGAATCCCACGTGGTGCAGCAGACCTCTCCTGCCTCGCCCGCTGCTCCCCTCAGCAGTGTGTTTCTGATCTGCCTGTTCTGCTCCCCACTCTGTCTCTGGTGAAGCCTCTCGCCACCCCACACCTCTGGCCTGTACCCCAGCTTGTATGTATAAATAAATAAATCTTTAAAACAAACAAGAGCTCAAATCAATAACCTAACTTTACACCTCAAGGAACTAGAAAAAGAAGAGCAACTAAGCCCAAAGCCACCAGAGGGAGGAAATAATGAAGATTGAAGCCGACATAAAGTACAGAAGACTAAAGCAAAGAGAATCAACAAAACCATAAGTAGATTTTTTCAGATCAACAAAATTGACAGGCAAATTTCAGCTAGAATGGAGAGAGATACAAATAACTAAAATAAGAAATGAAATGTAGTTGGGGACATTATGACCTTACAGATATGAAAAGGATTAAAAGAGAATACTATAATCATGTGACAACAAATTAGATAATCTAGATGAAACAGGCAAATTCCTAGAAAAATGCAAACTACGAACACTGATTCAAGAAGAAATCGAAAAAATGAAAATACCTATAACAAGAAATGAGTCTATCAGTAATTTTTAAAAAAAACTTCTCCCCAAAGTCCGGTGAGTTGACTTCATTGATGATTTCTACCAAACATTTAAAGCATTAACACCAATTCCTTTCAAATGCTTCCCAAAAATGGAAGATGGAAAAAAATCTTTCTAATTCATTCTATGAAGTCAGAATTACTCTAGTAATGAAGTCACCAAATTGAAAGAAAAGTCAAATATTCCTTATGAATATCGATGTCAGAATCCTCAGCAAAATACTAACAAACTGAGCCCAACAGTATATTAAAAGCATTACATACCATATCTGAGTGGAATTTATCCCAGGAATGCAAAAGGAAAACAGTGGTGTTTTGCACATTATAGAATAAAAGTTAAACACCACACCGTCATCTTTGACACAAAGAGGGTATTTGACGTTCATGATTTATAAAAACAACAATCTTAGATAAGAACTTCCTCAACCTGATAAGGACATTTATGAAAAATCCACCTAAAATCACAGTTGTGAAAGGCTGAAATATTTCCCTGTTACAAACAGGAAGGAGCCAGTACACCCACTGGGAGCCCTTCTGCTCACACTGGACTGGGAGTTCTCTCCAGAGCATTTGGTCAAGAAAAAGAAAAGACATCCAGTTTGGACAGAAAGAGATGAAATGATCTCTGTTAACAGATGGCATGATATCATACATAGAAAGTCCCAAGGAAGCCACGAAACAATTACTAGAGCTAATAAATGAATCCAGTCAAGTTGCAGGGACCCAGATCCACACGTGAAGTTCAGGTGCATTTCTCCGCACCAGCATGTCCTTGGGTTTGCCAGCAACTGATTAAAACTGCTTCTTTCCGCCAGTTTTTTCTCCAGTTTTGCTTTATGAGCTTATGAGTAGTAGCCAGACCACTTGTTCACTCACATTCACAATGGAATACTACTCAGTTACTTTTTTTAAAAAAAGATATATTTTTATTTATGCATACAAGAGTTGGGGTGTAGGCCAGAGGCGGGGTGAGAGGAGTTCACCAAAGCTGGGGTGTGGGCCAGAGGTGCGGTGAGAGGATTCACCAGAGACAGAGTGGGGAGCAGAACAGGTAGATCAACTGCGATACACTGCTGAGGGTAGCAGCGGGCGAGGCAGGAGAGGTCTGCTGCGCCATGTGGGAAGCTCCCTGGCCAACTCATGCAGCAGATAGCTGCATAGTGCTTGAGACTAACCCGTTGCACCACCAGGGAGGCCCCTACTCAGCTACTTTTTAAAAAGATTGAAATCTTGCCATCTGTGACAACATGGATAAAAAAACCGGAGGGGATTATGTAAATGAAATAAGTCAGCAGGAGAAAGACAACTATCAAAATGATTTCATTCACATACAGAATATAAAGAAACAAAGGAGGGCTTCCCTGGTGGCGCAATGGGTTAAGCACAGCACGGTGAAGCTATCCAAAGCCACTGCAGCACGAGTTCAATCCCCAGCCAGGGAGATTCCCACATGGCGCAGCAGACCTCTCCTGCCTGCTGCTCCTCTCACCAGTGTACTTCAGTCACTCTGCCTGTTCTGCTCCCCACTCTCTCTGGTGAATCTTCTCTCACCACCCCACACCTCTGGCCTGCACCCCAGCTTGTATGCATAAATAAATTTTAAAAAGAAAAAGAAACAGGAAAAGAACAGACAAAACCAAACCAAACAAACCCTTGAAATCTGACTACAGAACTGAGGCTACCAAAAAGAGCGTGGGATAATGGGAACAAAGTAGGAAGGTTTCCCAGTGGATTATGACAAAAGGTTATTGAGGTTTTAGCAGTGGGTATGGTGTGAACCTGCACCCCTAAAACATGTACATTGTTGTAAATCCACAGTATTATAATAACAAAAAAGTGAAAAAAACACAATTTTTTTTAAAAAAGAAACTTCAATTAGGAGTTTATTCCAGTCATGTATCTTGCGGTGAGGTAATAAACACTTTAATGGTAGTTGCTGGGTTTGTGATGTGTCGGCTTGGTTGGCTAAATTTGGCATGATCGAAGTGGGGTCAGCCTCCATTTTGTAGTATGCGCACATCTTCTCTCACCATTCAGTCAAAAACTAATCTAGATGCTGCTGTGAAAGTCATTTTATGAATGTAATTAAAGGCCCTAGTTATGTGACTTCTATCCTGGCGGGCCTAATTAATTAGTGGAAACCCTGTAAGGGGATGTTTCGGCATTCCCAGACGCTTGACAGCAGCTGAGTCGACAATTCCTGGCTATTAGTTGGATTTTCCCTTCCTGCCCACCTGGGACAACCTCAGCCTCTGTCCCTGGAGTCCATCCTGCCTGTGGTCACCCCTTTCTGAGAGCATGTGGACAGCAGCACAGCTCCCTGCCCCTGACTTCCAGCCTGTCTCCCACCTTCCTCTCCTGACTGCCTGTCCTATGCGTTTGACTTGCCTAGCTTGAGACTTTACCATCATGTGAGCAAGTTCTTTATAATAAAGCTCTTTTTTAAAATTTATTTTTATTTATTTATGATTTATATTTATATTTATGTATATTTATATATAAATATATATTTATATATTATATATTATATACAAATATATATTATATATAAATATATAAATATATTATATATAATATATATTATTATATATTATATATTATATATAAATATATGTAGTATAATATAATATATATTTATATAATATATTTTTATATATTATATATTAATTTCTGATTTATATTTATATTTATTTACAAAACTGGGGTGTAGGCCACAGGTATGGGGGTGAGAGAGTCACCAGAGACAGAGTGGGGAACAAAACAGGCAAATCTATTGAAATACACTGCTGAGGTGTATTTCCATTGATCTGCCTGTTATGCTCTCCACTCTGTCTCTGGTGAACCCTCTTGCTGCCCTATGCCTCTGACCTGTACCCCAGCCTGTATGTATAAATAAATAAATATTTTTAAAAAATACACTGGAGTGGGCGAGACAGGAGAGGTCTGCTGGGCCATGTGGGAAGCTCCCTGCCGAGGGGATAGACTCAGGCCACTGTTGTGATAGCTTGATAGCGCTGAGACTTTAACCCCTGTGCCACCAGGGAGACCCCTATAATAAAGTTCTTAATGTGTTATATGTACACATCTCCCAGTGTTTCGGTCTTTTTGATTAAACTCTTATTCTTAGATATTTTGGTGCTGAAAACCGTAGCAGAGAAACAATCTTATGATTAAATTCTCTGAATTGGTTTGGGTTTTCTGGAGTTGGTTGAATTTAAGGACATTAATGACCCCTATGCTGGTCATTACAACACTAGAAGTCCTCAGCACAGTTGATCCAAAAGAACTTTTCAGATTTCACGTTGGATATCTATAATTGAATAATGTTAGAAGGTGAGGTTGTAGGTGACTAAATATTTGCTACCTTAGAACATCTTAGTTAAAATAGGAGTAAATGGAAGTTAATGTTTGTTCTTAAGTATACAGAGAAGGTGGGGAAAGTAAAGAAGTACCTGAAGACCTTAAATTCCTCGCTCAAACTCTACATAAATCACCTACATGCTTCTATATCTGCCCTCTGAGAAAAGTTATTTCCTGGAGTCGCAGACCCAAGATTTCTGAAGATGAAACCCACGAACTTACCCTGTGAGTGTCTGAATTACATCAGAAATCGAATTCCCAATCTCACTGGGTCTCTTTCATTAAAGTCAGGACATTGAGTGAGAAGAAATGGGATTCTGAAAATTGGAGTTGGGTATATGTGTGAAGAGCTTGATGAAACTGGGGATGTCAGACCCCTAAATTCTGCTGCATCCTGTCACCTCACTCCAGTAAGAATGGCCCACATTAAAAAAACCAGAAACAACAAATGCTGGTGAAGATGTGGTGATAAAGGAACCCTGTTACCCTGCTTGTGGGAATGCAAACTGATCCAGCCACTATGGAAAGCTGTGTGGCGGTTCCTCAGAACACTAAAAATGGATCTAACATATGACCCAGCGATTCCACTCCTAAGAATCTACCCAAAGAACACAAAAACACTAATTCAATAGGAAACCTGCACTCCTAGGTTTATTACAGCACTGTTTACAATAATTACCGAGATATGGAAACAACCCAAATGTCCCCAAATAGACGAATGGATAAAAAAGTTACGGTATATTTATACAATGGAATATTACTCAGTGATTAAAAAAGACAAACTCTTGCCCTTTGCGGCACCGTGGATGGAGCTGGAAGGGATGATGCTAGCTGAAATTAGTCAGAAGGAAAAAGGAAAACACCAGATGGTCTCACTTCTATGTAGAATATACAGAAACCAAAGGTCAAGAAAAAGTCAAGAGAGCAAGCTGACCATAGAATTGAGGCCTCCAGCAAAGTAGGGGGTGAGGGGGGCCGTAAACCAGGGGAGGAATGAACACAAGGGAATATGGTGATGGTTCACGGGTGATATGGCGGCGAGTGAACTATGGGAATGACAACGATTTAAGAAAAATAATTATTTTTAAAAATCAATCAAAATTAAATAAATAAAATGTCAAAAAAAATTGCTGCATCTTCATTGGCAGCAAAAGCAGCTTTTCCTCAGGCAGGTCCTCTCTCCTTCGTTTGAAGTCCCTCCCCTGAGGCAGCTGCTTGATCTTCCTCAGGACTAATCCCACCTCCTCTCTTTCCTTGTAGGCATGTAACCAGAGTTAGATACCAGAAGGCTCCAAATGGAGAGGTGCAAGTGTGACCCCCGCAAGAGGGGGCATATTACTATCATGTTAAATTCTGTTTTGTTTTTTTCTTTACATTAAAAAAAATTAATGTTCACTTGGGGTCCTTGGAACAATCTGAATGATCATTTAACAGTTGACTAGGCCGGGTGGGACCTGTAGAATCCACTGCTTTGAGGTAAAACAACTGGGTGTCAGACGACCCTTAGATTTAGTTCCGTCCTACCATGCTTTTCTCCCCTGCTGCCTCTCCCACCCTCTTTGTCTTCTTTCTTCTCTCATACTCACAGTAATTGTATAGCTTATTTAAGTTGCAGTATAAAAGGAAAAGGAGAACCGCAACCAAGGACTTAGGGTCTCTTCCATTGGCATGGCTGCTCTGTGGAAGGGAAATAATCTCAGTCCTGCTCGCCCGGCTGCCCTTCTGCCATCTGTTCTAGCCCACCCCCTCCAGAGATCTGGAAATTTCCCTTCGTGTTTCTAGGCCAAGGGCTGCTGGGTGACATCCTCAGGTAATGCCCAGGTCATGGGGAGTGACAAGGACCAGAACAAGGGGTTCCCAAGAATTATATTCTGCCCAAGCTTCTGTGAGGGAGGCGGCCCTCCATGCTGGCAGGACCAATTTCTGCGCTCCCAAGGGACATATAAAAGAATCAGAGACGCTGTTCCCCAGCCTTCCAGAAAGGCACCTGGGGTTCCTGGTACCCCAGGGACTCAGGTGAGCCAAGGAGCCTTTTCCTGGCCTCCATCACATCCCAGATGGAACAGTCCCCTCCAGGGAAGTACTTGGAGTATTTTCAAGGTCTCACGAGGAAGTCTTCCCCTTCTCATCTTCAGGACATTTGCTACCTTTACGGATAGAGAAATTTACTCAACTGCTGTATAAAAACAAGAAGTAGTAATAACACTGAAAGTAACCTTCATAATAACAGCGATAATCATGATGGTCACAACAAGAAGTAGAAGGGGCGGGGGAGGAGGTGAAAGAAGAGAAGAGGGTGACTGCAGGACCACTTACCCCCCTGGGGCCTCAGGTTTGCACCAGCAAAAGCATCCCACAGAGGTGCAGGAGGAGCAGCAAGGAAAGGAGTAAAAGTACCTCGCACCCTCCCCCTCCCACCCCCCCAAGGCCTGGGCTAAGGTGCATGGGAGAACCCCCTCTGGTATTAGCAAATCCTGGGCTCCTGCTTAATCACTGGCAGGCCCAGGCCTCCCAAGTTCACACGGGCTGATACCAGTCTTCAGTGGGGGATTTGAAAGTTTTCAGGGATCCATTTGCCCCCAAAGCCTCCAAGATGGTAACTCTGAAGCGGGGACTGCTCAGTGTAGTTGTGTCTGTTGGGGAACTCTTCCTAAATTCCTACGTCGATCAGAGTCCCTTTGTCGATAGAGAAGCTCTGTTTCATGTTTCATGGCAATACTGATAGAAAATAATGATAATAATAACTCAATTAATTATGTAATAAGGAAACGAACCAAGAGGATCTGATGATACATGGAGGATGAGGAAGAGGAGTCAAGGGTGGGTCCTCATTTTGTGATTCGGGCTCCTGGATGAAAGTGGTGCCCTTGGGTGAGATGGTGACAAAGGGAGGTGAGCATATTTGGAGCAAGGGAGGCGGGGGTTAAAACTGTTGTAGAAAATATTTGACTTGAGTACCTGCGAAGATAGAAAAATCCAGGAGGCAACTTGACATGGGTCTGACCAAGAGAAATAGGAGGGAAGGATGCAGACAGTTGTCATGGAAACATCTCAATGAGGAAAATGTTTTCTGGAGAGAGACTACATGTCTTTCAGAAGTGTTCCGCAATAAATATGTATTACTTTATAATCAGAAAAGTACACAGACAAGGAAGCTGCCGTGGCTTTGGACCTTGCAGCAGTGTCAAACAAAGAACAGGTGCTGTTGGTTATGGAGAGCCCTGGGGACACTCAAGAGGAACTACAGTGAATGAATGGGACAGAAGCAGGAGTTTGTGATGGAGGTGTGGCTCTGATTTCCAGAGACCCCAAAACAGCACCTGATTCTCCAGTCAGTGCAGCAGCTTGTGGGGTGGGGGGCTGATGATCTGTGGAAGGAGTTTTAGCTCATTTTAGTCTCACAGTGGGGCCCTCCCTCTGTCTTATGTTAATTTCCATTTCCCCTGTTCTAGAATGCATCATTGGAACAGACATAGTCAGCAGCTGACAGAGACTCTACATTGGCTCTCTGACCTTTGGAGTGAAGGCTTTTGCTGTAGGAAATGCCAAATGGAAGCTGCTAGAACTCCCTGTTCCTAGAAAAATAATGAACACTAAAGCAATATGGCATTCCTGGAGGGATTGCAGAGACTCTGTGCCATCCTCAAGGACTTGAAAGAGTCCCGCTACATCCCCACTCAACTCAGTTGTTTGGCCTGTGCAGAAGCCAGAGATAGCTTGTAAGGTGACAACAGACTGTCATAAATCTAATCAGCTGATGACTCTGAATTGCAGCTGCTGTTCCAGATGTGGTTTTGTTACTTGAGCAAATTACACATCCCCTGATACCTGGCATGTAGCTATTGGGCTGGAAAGTGTGTTTTTCTTCATATCATTTGATAAGAATCACCAGAAGCAGTTTGCTCTCAGCTGGTAAGGTCAGCAACAAATTCCCTACCTTAGGAGCACATCAGTTTTCCAGCCTCATTGTTTTAGTGTTGTCTGTAGGGACTGAGGTTGCCTTTCCTTTCCATGAAATGTCACTCTAGCCTCAAACATTGATGGTACGATGCTAACTGAACCTGGTGATGGGGAAGTAGCAACTCTCTATACATATAATAAGGCATTTGCAAGTCAATAAATAGGTAGGCAAAAATCCCACGTAAGTTCAGGAATCTAGCCCCTCAGTGAAGTTTTTTTCTTTAAAGGTTTATTTATTTATGCATACAAGAGCGGGGGTGTAAGCCAGAGACATGTGGGTGATGAGAGGATTCACCAGAGACAGAGTGGGGAACAGAACAGGCAGATTGACTGAAATACTCTGCTGAGGGGAGGAGCAGGTGAGACAGGAGAGGTCTGCTGCGCCATTTGGGAAGCTCCCTGGCCAGTGATGGAACTCGTGCTGCAGTGGCTGCAACAGCTTCATAGTCTGAGATTTAACCCCTTGCGCCACCAGGGAGGCCCCCCTCGGTGAAGCTTTTAGAGGTCCAGCGGTGTGGGGCATGTGGAGATATCCCTTCTAAGTTGAAGGATGAATTGCTGCATCTTGCCCCTTTCGTGACCAAAAAAGAGGAACAACACCTAGTGAAACGCTTTAGATTTTGGAGACAACGTGCGCCTCATCTGGTGTGACACTGTTCTAATTACTGAATGACCTAAAAAGTGCTAAGGTTGAGAAGTGGCAGTGGGCAGATAGGCTGCTATTTGGAGCCTTGGGCAGGCTCCAAAAGGTAAGCCACACCCCAGAGCCTTAGGATTTGGAAGCAAAACCTGCCTCTGTGAACACTTACCATCCTTTTGAGAACCAGCCTTTGGCTTGCCAATGGGCCTAACTAGAGACTAAGCTCCCAGGTCTCACCTATCACGTCAGGGGACTGTCTCCAAGAGCAGTTGCCTAAGGAAGAAAACATGGCAGCTGGTTTATGATTGGTTCTGCACTGACACAGGCGCCCTTTCTGGGCATTCCTAGAGTACAGTGGTGATGGGGAATCTTCAGGCTTAGTGGGCAGAACTTTGACTTGATTGTGCCTGGAGGGATAAATACTAGAGGTGTGAGTATATATTGAAACTGTAGCCAGTGTTGGCTAGATGGGCAGGGACGTGGTAGGAACCTGACTGGAAACCCAGTGACAAGGAGTTGGGGTTAGAGGTATATGGATAGACATGTTAGGATGGGCAAAGAATGATATTTGTATGCCAAGTAGCTCATGTCTCATGTGACTACTAAAGGGTTACCTCAGTAGGGAAGGATGTTAATAATCAAATGGACAGTATGATCCAGTTTTCATGAATTGCTCTAGTGTTCGCATTATTTTAAAATGATCACAACATACCTTCAACTGGTATTCTATCACTTTACTTTGACTGTAAAAAAAAAAAGAATCTTTGGAATCTAAATTTATTTATGCGTTTTTAAAATTTATCTTATATCCTTTACATTATTGTGCATCTCCCGTAGGTTTCCCACCACCAATTCACCCGTGAACCATCACCATAGTCCCTTGTGCTCTTTTCTAAATTTAATACTTAGCCCAGGGCGGAGAGAAAGAGGAAAGTAGTAATCTGCTGACTGAACCGTCTGGGCTGGGAGCCAGGAAGTCACCCAAACAAAACCCATGTTTTGCGGGAGAATGAGGGACCTCCAGGAGCTTCCAGAGAAAGTATTCTCTGCTAGGCTTTAGTCTACAGTCTGAATCCATTCCCTGTAACTTTTTGCATTACCTAGAGGACAGCCAGTGGGTAATTCAAACTTGTGTTTTTCATCGTCTAGTGGCCAAATTCGAATACTAGATGCCCATCATTTTTGTTTTTCATTGGGGTAAGGCTGGGCGGGTAAAGAGGGAGGGGGGGTGTGTGTGTTGAGCGACTTGAGAGCAATTTTTCTCTCAAGCATTGACAACTGACTCCACTCAACATTTCCTTACGATGCATCTTCAGTTTTCTGGAATTAATTCTCGTTTTCTTCTGTCAGCCTCTCCCACAAGCCCGCGCACACGTCTGTCCTGGCTCGACAGGGAGTTAGGTGGTACCCCAGAGATCACAGTGGGGCGCGCGGGAGGCCACCGCTCCTAGCTGGCTGGGTTCCGGCGGCGCGTACCTGGCGCACCCGCCTGCAGCGCTCTGGTCCACGGGGCACAGATGAGCGCGCCTCCTCCGGGAGGTGGGGCGCCCGCCGGGGAGTCCTGGGTGTCCCCCAGCGTCCGTTCCGCCGCACATCCCTCCCACCACCCGCCCCGGTGGAGCCCCGGGACAGAGTGCGGATTCCTGCCCCTTTGACGCCCGGAGCCGGACGGCTCCCACCCGGAGCCCCAGGCCGACCAGTCCGCGGTCCCGCAGAGCCGAGGTGGCCTAAGCCAGCAGGTGGCCCTCGAGGATCTCCTCCCGGGGGGCGGGGAGGCACCTTCGGCGGCCACAGGGGATCGCGGTCCTGGCCGCCCGCTTGTCTTCTTCCCGCCGCTCGGCGACAGACGCGCGAGGCCCGGGCCGCTCAGAGGCGGCTGGAGCGGCGGAGGGCGCCCCGTGCGGAGCTGGGAGCGGGCTGGGCCGCAGCCGGAGCGCGGAGGGAGGAGCGCCAGGAGGAAGGGGCTGAGCCGGGAGAGCCCCCGCCCCGGGAGGAAGGGGAGGAGGCCGGGTGTTTCCTGGCGCATTCCCGGCCCGCCCGAGTGACTCACTCGGGCAGGAAACTCCCAGCGCCCGCCCGGGACCCCGAGCCGCCGCTGCGGACCCAGGTGAGGAACGTGGCTGCCCCCGCCCCGCCCCGCGGGCCCGGTGGAGTTGGGGCCGCCCACAGGACCGGGCCGGACCGGGCAGCGCCTGGGCCGGACCGGGCCCCGCGGGCGGCCAGAACTTGGCCCTCGGCGGCGCGGCCTCTCGGCGGCGCGGCCTCCCGGGATCGCCCCGGCCCCGGCGCTCCGGAGTCCGCGGTCCCGGCGCCTCGGGTCCCGCGCGCCCAGGTCCGCTCGCCCCGGCCCTCGGTGTCCCGGGCGCCGGCGCTCCCGCCTCCGGTCCGCGCGGCCCGGGACCCCGCGCCCCCACACCGCGCGCCCCGGGATCCCGCGGCTCGGCACATGGCAGCGCTCCAGAGGGGAGGGGGTACGCTCCGCGGTTATTGTTGAAAAGTGAGGGGCAGACAACTGGCACTGAGGTGGTGGAGACCCGACCAGGTTTTGCTTTTGCGCTCTGAGGAATGGAGGGAGACTCTGGGCGAGCGAAACCATTTTGCAGATTCTTGGAGAGATGAGTTTTGGGCTTTGTTAAGGAGTCGGGATTGTTACGTGGGCAGCGCTGTTCGCACAGCCGTTCTGAATTGTGTATTTTAAGCCTGAAATGCGTGCGCTTAATAAGCAGCTCATTGTGGGTGTAGAAAAAGGGTGTTCGGCTCCTTTGGAAATGGGGTTTCAGGATCGTTGTTTTAGGCTGGGAGGCGCGTCCGGACGATGTCCACTCTGGTGCTGTCTCAACAGTGCGGATAGCGGTGACTCCTTGAACCCTGTACGGGGTGATCTGCGCTTGTGCGGGGCACGGAGATTTCCGAGGGCTTATTTTCTGCTAGTGGGGTATTGGGTGCCCCATCGGACAGTTTCTGCTGCTTCGTGAGCTCGGCGCGTTTCTTGGCCATTTTCCAGCGTGACTCCTTGGACGATTCGTGATTGAAGCAGCAGTGATACCCGGCGCTGTAGCTCAGGTTGCTGTGCTTGACAACTCGCCACCAACTCGGAGAGCTTGGTGACTGCAAAACCCGGCCCAGGCTCAGTGGCCAGAGCGGGACCCACGCGTGCAGCCCCTCATCCCTGCACGTCCTGACTGGTTTTCTGTGTGAAGAAAGATCTGCAGACACAGGGACCGAAAGAATAATCACTTAAGTAAACGTGAACGGCGGCAGTTATGCATTTGTAGGAATGCAATAGGGAGATGGTGCTAATGCACCTCCCCCCCCCCCCTTCATCCCGGGAAGAGAGACGTCAGGGAATTGTGGCAACATTTCCTGGGTTAATGCATCTGTTTGTGTGCAGATAGGTCGCTCAAAGAAACATGTATCCCTTGCGTTGGGATTTTTTTTTTATGTGTTTATTTGAATTTGTTTTAAAATTTACATGTAAAATTTGTGGTGTACAGTTCGGTGAGGTTTTTTTTTTTTTTTTTTAGCTTCCAATATTCTGTTATTTGCCTATTTTATAAGTTCAGTGACAATTTGCCCATGTTATAAGTTCGATGACAGTCAAGACACAAAGCAGTTCCAGCTTCTCCAAATTCCTTCATACTGCCCCTTGCAGCCAAACACTGCCCTCCCCCAACACACACCTCCATTCCTCAGCTCCTGGCAACCACTGTTCTTCATTCCTGCAGTTTTGCTTTTTCCAGAATGTCACATGTGTTCTTTGAGTCTCATTTAGTTCACTTAGCATGATTGATGTATTTGGAATTCATCTGCATTCTGTAGTTTGTCCCTGAGGGGCAATGACGTAAAGGTTTGAAAAGTGTAATTCTTGGATACAATCTAAGAGATTCAAATAATATTTTTAAGCCATGAGAAAAATCACAAAACTTCCAGCTCATTATGTAGTATATTAAGAGTGAAATTCCCGGACAGTACTTCTTTTGTAGTTTATCATCGTTCTGTGCATAGATAGGGTTTTTTTTATTTTTGTGTGCTTTCGGTAACACATTGAGATTATATTATAGCTATCATCATTTTTTACTTAATGATTTTAGATTACTTTAAGATCTTGAAGATCTTTACATGTTAGCAATGGACAGTATATGTACACACATTTCCCTTGTTCTTTTTAATGGCTATATAGTGTTCGGTCGGTATAGCTGTAGCATAATTTAGTTAATCAGCCTCCTGTTCATTGGCTGTTATTTCAGGTTTGTCACCACTATTGTCAGTGCTTATGTCAATATCTTTGTGCAGCTACTCAAGTTTATCATTCTGGAAGTGAATTTTTTTTTTTTTAAGAATAGCTAACATTTCTTGAGTACTTACGCATTGTTCTCAGCCAGGTTTACTGGTCCAGTAATGGTCCAGAAAGTAAACATTTTTTTTTTTTTAAAGATTTATTTTTTATTTATACATACAAGCTGGGGTACAGGCCAGAGGTGTGGGGCGGCGAGAGGGCTCACCAGAGACAGAGTGGGGAGCAGAACAGGCAGATCAGAAATACACTGCTGAGGGGAGCAGCGGGCAAGGCAGGAGAGGTCTGCCGCACCATGTGGGATTCTCCCCGGCCGGGCGTAGAACTCGCGTCGCTGCTGCCGACAGCTCCATAGCGCAGCGCTTAACCGCTGCGCCACCAGGGAGGCCCCCAGAAAGTAAACATTTAAACTCTGTTGTTGTCACATTCTGTGTTGTAGCACCAAATCAGCAGAGACAAACTGTCATCTCCACATTCTGATGAAACTATTTGCAGAAACAGTGGGCTAACTCCTGAGTACTTTACATACTTATTCTTACTCCTCAAAGGCAGGTGCAATTATGATTCCCCCTTTACGGGATAAGGAAAGTAACGGAGATGAAGTTCGTATCCAAATTTACATGCATGGAAGTGGCAGAATCAGCTTTGAATCCAACCTTAATCTGATCCACACACTTCAAGTTAAAAATGAGAAAATTTGCCAAAAATGCCTTCCCTCTAGTGTTAGCACCTGGGACCTGACCCTTGAGTACCTACTGCCTCACTCCCTGGGATTCTTTGAAGGCACTGAGCTTGCTCAGCTACTGCTCCACTGCACAGGCCTCCTGGCTCCCCAGGTGGACAGTGTTTTCCTCTGTTCTTCTCACTCAGTGACTCTCAGTGTCTTGATTTTTTGATCTGTTTCACTAGCCCCGGTTTCTGTAGGGATCAGCTTAGTCAGTGCCTTGCTGCCCAGCAAGCCAGTGGAAGGACAGACGTGGGCGGATGAGCTCCAGCTGGGCCCCTGGAGAGTTTTTTTCTTTGACTGTTGATGTCTGCTCCAAATGGTGGGGTGAGCCCAGGTGTAGCCCATTTTTCTTCTTCTCTACATGGGAAAAGTACCTATTAGGTTGTTAGGAAGATCAAATGCAGTCACATAGGGAAAATTATGCATAGGGACAGTTACTATTAGTGCTATGTTTTCTGAAACTTTTATATTAGAAAAACATTTTATCATGTGAAATTTTAAAGAACAAACATGTCCCAGCTACTCTCACTGTTTTCTGCCAAAATTTACCTGGCCCTTAGTAGCCACAGGTATAGCATCGATTGATTACATTAACATAATTTATAACGTTTATTTTAACTAGTGCAATTTGGCCAGAAAAAGAAAGAAAAGGCGTACAGATTGGAAATGGAAAATATAACTGTCCCTATTTTTCAATAATGTGTTTACACATAGAAAACCCAAGGAATATATGAAAAAACTATTAGAACCAATAAATGAAGTTGGCAAGATCACAAAAAATACCATCAATGTATGTAAGTCAATTTGATTTTTTTTAATTTTAACGATTTATTTATTTATGCATACAAGCTGGGGTACAGACTAGAGGCGTGGGGTGGCGAGAGGGCTCACCAGAGACAGAGTGGGGAGCAGAACAGGCAGATTGACAGAAGCACACTGCTGAGGGGAGCAGTGGGCAAGACAGGAGAGGTCTCCCGAGCCATATGGGAATCTCCCGGCTGGGGATCAAACTCGTGCTGCAGTGGCTTTCCATAGCTTCATAGACGGAGACTTAATCCGTTACACCACCAGGGAAGCCCAATTGTTACAATCTTAGTGCTGTGCAGCCGGCTCCATAATCCAGTCAGAGGACATGTTCATTGAACCCCAGGAAGGTTCTTTGTGACCTTTTGCAGTTAATCTCCATCCCTAACCCCTGTTCCAACTAGTCACTAATTTGTCTTCCATAAATTTGCCTCTTCTGCATGTTTCATGTAAGTGAGAATATAGGATCTGTTTGGAGCTCATTGGTGTTGTAGCAGGTGTCAGGATTTCATGTCTTTTTGTTGCATTATATTCCATTCTCCGAGTAGATCATATTTTAATAGTAATGAGTGATGGGTGGTTTCTTCTTTTTTCCTCTTATGAATAATGCCGTTATGGAGACTCGTGTGTAAGTCTTTATGTGGATATGTTTTAAATTCTCTTGGGTAGAAATCTAGAATACTGCTGTGTCATAAAAAGAAATTGCGTTTGATTTTTAAGGGAATCTCAATAGGGTTTTTATAGAGGGCCTCCCGGTGGCGCAGCGGTTGAGCGCTGCACTGTGGAGCTGTGGGCAGCGGGCCACGCGAGTTCCACGCCCAGCCGGGGAGAATCCCACATGGTGCGGCAGACCTCTCCTGCCTCACCCGCTGCTCCCCTCAGCAGTGCATTACTGATCTGCCTGTTCTGCTCCCCACTCTGTCTCTGGTGAACCCTCTCGCTGCCCCCTGCCTCTGGCCTGTACCCCAGCTTGTATGTATAAATAAAAATTAAATCTTTAAAAAAAAATAGCGTTTTTATAGAGATAAAAGACAAGCTGATTCAAAAATTTATGTAATTGGGAATAAGCTAAAATAGCTAAAAACATGTTTAAAACCAAAAATCAGTGGAGGAATCACCCTACCTGATTTTTTTCCATGATGATAAAATAAAATTAATGTGACATTTACCATTTTAATGAGTACAGTTCAGTAGTATTAAAAGCATCTGCATTGCTGTGGTCTTGTCACCACTGTTCATCTCCATTTCTTCTTCATCATCCCAAACTGAAAAGTCTGTTCCCATTAAACAATATCTCCCTTTTCGCTTATTCCCCAGTCCCTAACACCCACCGTTCTACTTTCTATTTCTACAAATTTGACAGCTCTAAATACCTCATGTAGGCGGAATCATACAATATTTGCCCTTTTGTGTCTGACTTACTCACTTCATCTAAAGTCTTCAAGGTTCATCCATGAAGCATGGATCAGAAATTAATTTCTTTTTGTGACAGAATAATTTCACACTGTGTGCATATACTATGATTGTTTTACCCATTCATCTGTTGGACTGTTTCTGCCTTTTGGCTGTTGTGAGCAGTTCTGGTGTATGGTCTCCTCTTTGAGACGTGGTTTTTGACTCTATTGGGTATATATCCAGAAGTGGAATTATTGGGTCATACCTTTATGTTTCTGTGTTTGTTCTTTGAGGAATTGCCATATAGTGTTCCCAACAGAATTCCCAGCAGCAGTGTACAAGGGTTTCATTATACCCACATCTTCACCAACTCTTTTTTTCTGCGTTTTTGGAAATAGCCTGTCTAATGAGTGTGAAGAGTCTCGTTTGCTTTGTATTTCCCTAATGATTAGTGATACTGTGCATCCTCGCATGTATTTATTTGCTATTTGTTAGCCTTCTTTGGAGAAATGTATGTTCAAGTCCTTTATCCATTTTTCAGTCGTGTTTGTGTTGTTGAGTCTGTGTGTGTCGGTGCATGTATGTACCAATCCCTTATCAGATACATGACTTACTGGTATTTTCTCCCTATTCTATAGATTGTCTTTTACTCTTTTGATAACGTCCTTAGATGCATAAAAGTTTACACTTTGATTTCCTGTTTATTTTTTCTTTTGTTGCCAGTGCATTTGGTGTCATATCCAAGAAAATCAGTGCCAGATCCAGAGTCCTGAAACAGTTCCCATATGTTTCCCTCTATGAATTTTATAGCTTTTACCCTTGTGTTTAGGTTTTTGAATCATTTGAGTCAACTTTTGTATGTAGTGTAAAGTAGTGGTCCAATTTAATTCTTTGAAGGCTATCCAGCTTTGTTAACATTTACAGAAAAAACTGTCCTTTCACCAATGAGTTATCTTGACACCCTGGTCACAAACATTTGACATGCAAGGGTTTATTTTGGGGTGCTTTGTTATACTTCGTTGTAAAAAAAATGTTTTCACAGTAATCACTGTTATGATCATTGTGACTTTATGGTAAGTTTTGAAATCAGCGAGTGAGACCTCCAACTTTATTCTTTTTCTGGGTCCTTGAGATTGTACATTAATTTAGGATGCATTTTTTCCCTGTTTTTGCAGAAAATGCTGTTGAAATTTTGAAAGGGACTGAATTGAACCTGTACATGGCTTTAAGTTATATTGTAGCTCTTTTTTTTTGAAGATTTATTTATTCATACAAGCTGGGGTGCAGGTCAGAGGTGGGGGGGGGTGAGAGGATTCACCAGAGACAGAGTGGGGTGCAGAACGGGCAGATACACTGAAATACACTGCTGAGGGGAGCAGCGGGCGAGCTGATACTTAACCCGTTGCACCACCAGGGAGGCCCTATATTGTAATCACAGTATTAAGTTTTCCAGTCTGTGATTATGGGATAGCTTTCCACTTATTTGTGTATTTAAATTCTTTCAGCAATGTTTTATAATTTTTGGCATGCAAATCTTTTTCCTTCTTGATTAAATTTATTCTTAGACTTTTTCTTTATGCCATTGTAAGTAGAATTTTTATTTTAAATATCCCTTTTGGATTGCTCATTGCTAATGTTTAGAAATTCAACTGGTTTTTTATGTGTTGCTTTAGTATTCTATAGGTTTGCTGAATTTGTTTTTTATCAGCTTTAAGAGGTTTTGGGTAGAATCATTAGGGTTTTGTACATATAAAATGATACCCTCTGCAATTTCATATATTATGAATCTACTGTTAGATGTGTTTGTTTATAATTGTTGTATTTTGCTGATGGATTGACCCTTTTATCATGTTTCTAGTAACATTCATTGTCTTCAAGTTTATTTGGTCCAAAATTAGTGTAGCCATTTCTCCTTTCTCTTTGCATGATTTATTTTTTCCTCAGACTTTTAGTTTTTTACATTTAAATATGGGGTTGGATTTACAACTGCCATTTTGTTCTTTGTCCTCTTCACACCTTATATCTCAAGAGCCTGTGGCAGCAACTTTGGGACTTAACCACAGCAGCTCTGCAGGAACCAGTGGCGAACCCACAATTGCGTCTTACACAGGCAACTCTTGACCTGATTTCTGATGATCTAATGGGAGGACTGCAGAGCAGTCCAGGGATAAGATTTGCATCTATAGGACCTGCTTTGTGTCAGAGACCTCTCAGACCATGGTCAGAAGAAAATCTAGACGTGTTCTTTTACCTCTGTGTTGATCTGAGCCTGGTGTGCATTTGTGGTGTTCAGCAGAAGCCCCTGGGCACTCATCTACCTGAGCGCTTTCCCATCTAACTGTGTCAGACATTCTCACCTCCAAGCTTGACTGCTGAGACAGAAATAGCGGCCCTTGAACTGTGGTTTCAGGTTTGTTAGTTGTGAATAAGACAGGTGGATGGTTAACAGTTGTCCTTGAACCCAGCATCTTTGTGATTTGTATTTATAGGTCAGATACTCCACTAGCCAAACCCATCAGGTCCTATTTTCATCCTTCCCAGCACACTGATTGGGGAATTCTTTGCCCAGAGATAGTAAGACCATTCCATATGCTCATCTTGACCTGGCAAGAACAGCGGAATGGGATTGATTCATCCTTGAATGTCTTCCCAAAAGAAGGCACACTTTGCTCTGAAGAACCACGGTTCTCTCTTCAGACATGGGGATGAGGACTTGCCTCATATTTAAGCCCCTGTCTAAAGCTTGATGTACATTGAAAATAATGGTTTTAGCTTTCAACTTTCATTTATTTTTATTTTTTTTTTAAAGATTTTTATTTATTTAGCTGGGTGTAGGCCAGAGGTGTGGGGTGGTGAGAGGATTCACCAGAGGCAGAGTAGGGAGCAGAACAGGCAGATCAAGAAGTACGCTGCTGAGGGGAGCAGCGGGCGAGGCAGGAGAGGTCTGCTGCACCATGTGGGAATCTCCCTGGCCGGGGATCAAACTTGTGCTGCAGTGGCTGCTGATAGCTTCATAGTGCTGCACTTAACCTGTTGTGCCACCAGGGAGGGCCCTCAAATTTTATTTTAAATAATGTTCATTTTAGATAATGTTCTGAAAATTTGTAAAGAGAGAAAAACAAAAACATACTATGCTCTACAAAATAATTCAGGTCCTGGCCACTTGGGAACTGAAAATGGAGAAAAAAATAATGTTTTTCTCCATTATTTAAAATAATGTTCATTTTAAATAATAGTTTCTCCATTTTCCACAAATTCTGCCTAGAGGGGCCAGTTTCTATAAAACCAAGAGCTCTAAAACCCCCTAGACCCTTGACTTGTTGGGGTCAGCTGCCCCCAGAGATCATCGTGTATCTAAGTTACATTAAGCAGACTTGTACTTCATCACTTCACAGACTTTAAGAGTCAGCTCTCCTTTCTGGAGACTACAGTTAGAACATTTTGTACACAAGTTGTGTTTTTTCCTTTGATAGGGAAAGGAGGTATGTGTATTTGTCAGGATTCTCCAGAGAAGCAGAACCAGTATGATATATGTGCATCTATCTTACTGTGTGTGTGTGTGTGTGTGTGTACATACATACATAGAGATATTTTAAGAAAACGACTCACATAGCTATGGAGGAGGCCACTTAGTCTGAATTCAGAGTAGGCCGGCTGGACACCCAGGGAAGATGACTGCAGAGCCCCTTCCCGCTGGAAGACCTCAGTCTGTTTTCTCATAAGGCCTTCAACTGCTGGGGTGAGGCCCACCCACATATGGAGGCCCACCCACATCTACTTTACTCAGTTTGCTGGTTTAAGTGTTAACGGCATCTCAGAAGTTCTTTAACAGCAACATGGTGTAGGGTCACAAATTGAGTCATACCATAGCATGGCCAAATTGATGCAAAATTGTCTTGTTTTTTTTATTTTTGGGGGGGATGATTTTTATTCTGCATTTAATAATTTATAATTTAGGTCATTGTGTCCTCCAACGTAGAAGGCTCAGTGCATGCTGATGGTAAACCCTGTGTGAAGGGTGGATTGGGAAGGGACCCCTGCCCCTGCACTGCCAGCCAAGCAAGGGAGAGCAGCGATGTTCGCTCTTCCCCACCAGGGCCAGGGAGCGTGTCTGCCATGTGGCATCTTTATCAGACCTTGCACACAAATGAGAGAGGCTGCGACCCTCACACACGCACACCCATGCTCCAGAGGTGGCAGTGGGTGAGCCCACTAGAGGATGCCTTTACCACATTGCCGGAGTCTGGGCGGCTGCCACAGGGGCGTGGTTCCTGCCCTGTGCTGTGGTGCAGCCCTGTGCTGGCCAGCTGTGTAGCGTTTGTGTTCCAGCCACACATTCTGGACTGCCCCAAAGGTTGTGCGGATTTGGCTGTAATTCTGGAAAGGGCTTTGAAAAGCTTCTGGAACTCTCAGTTCCCTGATTTTGCCCCGAGGTCAAGTCAGGAGGGGAAATGTCCTTATCAGGCCATTGGGGTGTGCATAACCCCCCCCCCAAGTCCCCCACTGGAGTGGGGAGTCCTGTATATGGCAGCCTCGCCAGTAAGGAAAAGGGAGTGACTACACAATCTAGTCAGCCCGAAATGTGAAACCTCACATAGGCGTAAAGATACTCTGAACTTAAGATGGGCTTACGTCCGATAACCCATTCTAAGTGGAAAGTGTTGTAATCAAAAGTGCACTTAATATAACCAACCACCCCAGCATCATGGCTTGACCTAGTCTGCTCAGAACACTTACACATTCTTAGCCCACAGTGGGCAAAATCATTGGATACAAAGCCTATGTTATTATAACGTAGTGAATATTCTGTAATTTATTGAAGATGATACTGAAAGTGAACAGCAGAACGCCCTAATTCATAACTCAAGGTGCAGCCCTGAAGGCCTGTGGCTTTGCACTACGATGGAATCAAAAACTGTACGTCAAACCATCATAACTGGGGTGCCCTCTGCATATATCAGACTGTTCCTTGTGGGAACCCCAAGATGTACATAGGCACAGAAAACTGCTACAGTGAGGATCCTCTCTGGGGCATCTGTTCACTTGTGATCCCTCACCACGGGGGTGCATTCACAGAGACCGAGGTGAATCTCCAAGAGACAGGAGTTCTTTTTAAAGAACATAAACTGGCATCTGAGTTTGTTGCTTTTTTCTGGGTCAGAGTCAAAATGGATTTGCATTTTTGAGAGCTCTCGTTGTTTTCCATAAGCTAGTTTCTTTCAATTCCTAAAAACTTGGGAAGTATAAAATGATTAAGTAACTGAAGCTGAAAATTTGGAGTTGATAGTACAAAAATGATAGGAATTTGTTAATAAGTTTCATGTTAACAAAAGATGTCACTTAACAAATCTAAATCATTCACTTTTTATGAACTCAAAGAATCACCATTTTGAAACAATATTCAAGTCATTATTTTAACATTTCTTGAGGGGAGGGTAGACTAATGTACTCCAGCATTAAACTCCAGAATTTGTAGTCATTTAAAAGAACCCACAAAATCAAAAAACCTGGTAGACTCCAAGGCATACATATAAAGAGAGAAGATATGCAAGGGGGGATGGAAAAGTTTCACTTTCGGCCTCCCAGAGCCTAGAAGTTGCTGAGAGTAGAATAGGTGCTTAACGGACAATTAAATGAACAAATGAAAAAACTGGAGTGACCCTGCAAAGGTCTGAAGCATCCTGATGATGGTAATAACGGTAGCAAAGTGGGGATCAGTCTGGGCTGACTTGCCTGGAAACTCCTGGAGAACTCTGCCCTTGGGTGCAGGCTCCTGGACCTCCTCCAAGGAGCCTCTCTGCTGGAGCTTCCTTCTGAGGTGCAGCCTCTGGGAAGCATTCCTCCAGGCAGACACAGGGGTTGCCCAGCAGGTGCCCTGGTTAGGAAGGTGCATTCCGTCTGAAGCAGGTGCAAGCGTATGACCAGCCAGCAGTGAGGAGCCACCAAAACACCTCCACTCAGAGTCAAGACACACCTTTTCCCTATGGGGTATGTGTGAGCGTTCCATTTTTAGGTGTTTGGTTTTTTTTTTTTAAAGATTCATTTATTTATGCATACAAGCTGGGGTACAGGCCAGAGACGTGGGGCTGCAAGAAGGTTCACCAGAGACAGAGTGGGGAGCAGAACAGGCAGATGGATGGAAATACACTGCAGAGGGGAGCAGCGGACGAGGCAGGAGAGGTCTGCCGCGCCATGTGGCAATCTCCCCGACTGGGCATCGAACTGGCATCGCCACTGCCGACAGCTCCATAGCGCCGCACTTAACCTCTGCGCCACCAGGAGGCTGATTTTTAGGTTTTAAAAGTAATTTCATACCCATAAAATGTTGCAAAAATAAAACTTGAACCCAGGACACACACAGACTTTACTTTTTTCCATCTATTTGACCCCCTTGACTCCTAAACACCTCATGTGTGTTTCTTAAATGGGGAGATTCTTTTACCCAGGAGACAGTTGCCAGCTTTGGGCCCTTTTTAGAAAGTTTGTGGGTTCCTGCCCTGGAGAATATACTGTGCTGTATTAATATGCAGGAAAAACACAGACCCTGTGGACAGCCTGCTTGGTGGGCAGCAGCGCTGGCCTGAACAGCTCTTCTGAGCAGCCTGACAGGCAGATGCTGCTCAGTGACAGAACAGAGGAGAGGGGTGCAGATAGCGTGATGACCCTTTTACAAAGATGAAAGCGTGCCTTTAAGAATGTATGCAGATGAGGGGGCCTCCCTGGTGTGCAGGAGTTATCTCAGCACTATCAAGTTATCATGGCCAGCCACTGCGCCCTGAGTTCGATCCCCGGCCCGGGAGCTGACCCACATGGCACAGCAGACATCTCTGCCTCGCCCGCTGCTCCCCTCAGCAGTGTGTTTCAGTAGATTCACCTGTTCTGCTCCCCGCTCTGTCTCTGCTGAATCCTTTCATGCCCCGCACCTCTGGCCTGCACCCCAGTTCTTGTATGCATAAATAAATAAATCTTTTAAAAAGCAGTATACAGACGAGATGCAACTTATTATATAAAGAAACGCCCAGTGGTGTGGACAGGGAGGTGAGGATCACTGTAGGTCTGGGGCAGGGCCCGCTTTGTCACGGGTAGGGGCTAACCTGTCTGTACTGCGTTGCAGACATCACCAGGTTGACAGCAGCTCAGGGTCTAGGAATGATTGTGCCTCTGAGGTTTAAGGAAAAGATTCATATCCTTCAGCTTGCTGAACTTTTTATTAATCAGTATTTCTTTTAAGTTGATTAGGTGACTTTTAAGCTTTGGGATCAGCTGTGTCTCAGAACTCCTCCCCAGACCCCGTCATCTGATTTTTGAGTGGGTCCGTGGGGAGGAACTGCCTCCTTCCCGGGGCTGGGGCTGGCTGAGCACACTGCAAAGGGAAAAGGGCTGCAAGGCTGATAGGGTAAAACTTTTAAACTCAAGTTTCACAGACAAAAAGTGAGTGACATCACAGGGCCGGCCAGTAGCCTGGCCCGGGGCTGTGCTGCAGCCACTCACAGCGTGGACATCTTTGTGTTAGCGTGTGGCTGCCCATGTCCACGAGGAAAACACGGAGCTTTCGAAGGACAAAATAATGGGAGACAAGCCAAGCTGGCGAGGCATGGAAGAAAAAAAAAAACCCGACTGATTTCTGTATAGACACCTAACCCTCAGCAACAGTATAGGGATGCAAATGAAGAGAACGTCTCTATGTGGTTCCATCCTGAAGCGTAGATGCTTGGAAACTGTGGGGAGGCCAGGGCTGCCCACAGAGGGACCCCGGAGCCACCCGCAGCTCAGCTGGTTTTTTTTTTTTAATTGAGGTGTAATTAACCTATAACATATTAGTTTCAGGTGTATAAGAAAATGCTTTGCTATTTGTATGTTATGTGAAATGATTGCCAGAGTAAGTCTAATTAATGGCCATCACGTCACATTTTTATTTTTCATGTGATGGGAACTCTTCAGATTTTCTCTCTTAGCAACTTTCACATATTCGGTAAGTTAACTGTAGTCACCATGCTGTGCAGCCCTGTGACCTGTTTATTAACTGGAAGTGTGGACCTTTTGACCATCTTGACCCATTTCCTCCACCTCCCCCTGACTCCCCACTTCTGGCAGCCATCAGTCTGTCCTTTGTGTCTGTGAGCTTGGCTTTCTGCTGGTTTATTTATATTCCACTTACCACTCTGGGCTGATACCGTGCAGCCTGTCTGACTTATTTCTTTCATTTATTTCACTTAGCGTAACGCCCTTGTGGTTCATCTGTATTGTCACATCCAGTGGGATTTTCTTTTTTAAATAGCTGAATAATGTCCATTGTATAATATACCACCACTAAGTCCATTCATCCATGGATGGCCCCTTGGGTAGATTTCATTTCTTGGCTGTTGGGAATAACGCTGCAATGGGGGTACAGGTATCTTTTCGTCCTAGTGTTTTTTATTTCTTCAGATAAATGCCCATAATTGGAGTTGCTGGGTTATTATCTGCACCTTTAAAGGTGGTTGTGCAATTTAAGAATTCCCTCTTGGGATGTGCTGCTGGAAAAATTATCCAGAAACTCACTGAACTTTTCTGCCCAGAGATAGCAACCTTAGATTTTTCTCTGGAAGGGAAAAATTTGTGAACTTAAGTGGTTAGCACAAAAGGAAGGCTCAGAAGAACTGCTGGGACTGAGCCCTTGGTGAGCGTTTATGTGTCCATGGACATGAGATGGGCCCCCGACACAGACAGCTTATGGCCCCCGTGGCTTGACGCCCACAAATAGAAATTGTGGGCGGTGGGGAGGCAGGCACTTATAGGCGATATGAAGTCCCCAGTGGGCTCAGTGTCCTGCAGCTCCCTCTGCCTGGGAGAGTGGAAGGGCTGGCCCAGGGCACCGTAGTGGGTGCTGGATTGTCGTGGGACCTGTTCCTCAGCCCGGGCAGGTCCTGCCTCTCGGAGCACATCACAAGATGGGGTGGGCCGGGTGGAGGCAGGTTCCTTCCCGGTCAAGTTCAAGCAGCAGGAATGATGAGCGAGGTGCTTTGGGTGGTACCGGCGCCCGCTGTAACGCTTAGGCGCTGAGTGTGGACTTCGCCGTGCACTGTGTGCAGACAGGCCTGCTCAGTCCCCGGGGCTGCACCACCAAGCTGGGGGCAGCACAGGCGCAGCTTGGGTTGCTGAGGGTGGGGAGGGTCCTGGAGCCTGGCACGACACACCTGTGTCAGGTGGCCAGGTTGGAATACCCCTGTGTCGCCTGCGGGTTTACTGGGACCTTAAGCTGTCACTGACTCACTGTGGATGGGGAGCCCTGCAATCCATTGGAGAGATTGGTAGCATCCTTCCTCCACTGGGTGACCCGTGCCCAAGTGCCCGAAGGCCCGCCTTGGCCTGGCCTGTCTTCCCAGAGGACTGTGTGGAGCTGCCTGAGCCTTGGTGTCTGTGCGCACGTTCACACCCGCTGGGTTCCGTGTGAAACACGAAGGACGTGGCCAGTCACAGGAAGCGGTCAGTCACTAGTGACTTGTGCTGAATGTCTGGGCCCCAGACTGCGAGGGCAGCAGCCTCCCACAGAGAATCCTGTCCAGCCTGAAGGGCTTTGAATGGGGCCATGGACCAGGTGTCCATCGTGTGTTTGGTGTTCGGTTGTGGGAGCTGCATGGAGTGTGTCCACTTTTCTGAGGGGCCCCTCAGGGCATTGGGGACAGTGCACAGGCATAGCCATGTCAGGTGGGGCCTGGGTACACCAGTCCTTGACCGAGCTTGGGGATTGATTGACTCTGTGGGATCCCAGTCTCTTTCCTGCATTTTATTCATCGATTGACTTTTACATCAGAGTAATTTTGCCATACAAATCTCAAGAGGCATCCCAGTGCATAAAACAGACAGAGGTGGGGCTGCGTTCCTTTGCCGTTGTGGGTACCCCAGGGTTCCGGGGAACATGGCCTGAAAACCACAGCTGTAGGCAGAAGGAGCCAACGCAGTTGCCAGCAGCAAGAGCAACAGGATCAGTGTCTTGCTTTGCACAGCTGGAAGGAAGGAAAAGGAAAGTGGCTGCTATGAGTGCAGCATGGGGGGTGGGGGGTTCCGGTTGGTGAGGGGCTGGCGGGTGGAGTGCGGCTGAGGTAGGATGCCTGAGGCGGGGTGTAAGAAGGCAGACAGACCCCATAGTTCGGAGAGATCATCCCCAGGAGCAACCTGACTTTGGCTGCAGGGTCTGCACCCTGAGGCCAAGGGGCCAGCAGTGTCCCCGAGGGAGGGGGTGCCCAGAGGTCCCAGAGTTCCGCACAAAACCCACCTGAGGCTTCAGCACTTTATTGTCCTGATTTTCAAGCAAACTTGGTTTGCTCCTCTGTTGATGTAGCAGTTCTTCTGAGGCCCAATCCCCTGTCTCCCCCCACCCCCCAACCCAACCTCCTCTTAATCTGGGAACAAGCTGGAGTCCAAGCTGGATAGCAGTGCAGAAAAGCACATTGTTTTAGCCTGGGAGAGAGAAGAATCAGTTCTATACAATGTGCTTCTTTTCCTCAGATGATTTGTTTTACATGTGAGCAGATTGTAAGAAAAAATTGAACGTTCCTACTTTTCTGGGAAGTACCATTATTTGCATGTAGAAGAGGAAGAAAATCGGTGCAGAGACATTTCCTACTTTCTGCGGTTGGGTTACACCATGGCGTTGGACCAGCCAGATGCTTTCAAGTAGTAAAGTAAGAAACTGCAAGTTTGGAGGTCCTGGGAAGACTTCCCTCAGAGCCCCCTCAGGTCCGCCACACTTGTAGGTGGCACAGATGTTGTCTGGGGGTGCCACGGCGGGGTGCCTGGTGGGCATCAAAGGCGTCTGTTCCGCATTTTCTGCCTGTGGTTTCACCACATTTTGCAACCTTGGTGTTGAGCTACCTTGGTGGTTTCTATTTCTAACGAAGATGACTCCTTTAGCCCGTGCACAGCTCGCTCAAGCTCTGGCAGGGGACACCCTCACTTGACTGGAGTCTGACACTGGCTTCCCTCTTCCAAGTTGCCCTGGAGGCATCCCTGCTCTGCGGGTTCCTCCCCACCTGCAGTGGGGCTGGTGCTGCCTCCCACTGTGCCTGCCCTCCCTGTTATCTTGGGGCTGGGCCAGCACCCCGGAGTCCCTGCACCCCGCCCGGTCTCAGGGTCTGCCTGCCGCCATGGACATCACTGCCTGCCGCTCCAACTCGCTACGTACACACCGTCCACCCCCCTTCCAGCCCCATCCCTGGACGTCTAATCTTTATAAATAGGCACATTCCTAGCATACTGGTTTTAATTTCATTTCTGCTTTCATGGATATTAATTTATCTCATTAAGACGGTGCCCTGATAGGAGTTAGAGATTCTGTGAAACTACTGAGTTTCTACATGGAACTTGCTTTCATGCTGCTTAGAAACAGAGAAAGTAATCAAATCATGTTTTGACTGTTTTTAGTCACTGTTCTTAGTTTCAAAGAGTTTGATGACTGTTATGTTTTAGAGACCTATTGAATTTAAATGTCTGGTTCACTCAGAGTTAAATGTAGAGGCTGCTTTTGGACACTGAAGTAACCAGAAGCAGAGTTTGCTTATTGTTCATGTTTTAGGCATTTTCACTTAGTGTTTTTAACCCGACCTTCCAAGCGAGTATCCTCCCCGAACTGATGTCCTTTTGTTCCTGGGTTCCACCTTCCTTGTATTTTTTCCACTTGTTCTTCGTTTTCATTCTTTTACACTGGTAGACAAATGTCCTTCCAAGCACAAGCAGATGACTCAACCAGGAAGTGTTTTCAAATGTTTTTTGTTTCCAGAACACTACTGGGGGGGGCAGTGATAGAAAAGAAACACATCGTTATGGTGATAGAACTTGCTTCTCTAATCTGGTGAAACACCAGGGCCCCTGTGTGGCCCAAGACCCCTCCGAGGCTCTGCAGGCTGAGGTTGTCCCTGCTCAGGGGAGGAGAAGCCCCGGCGACCCACCTCGCTGTGCACTCACAGGCTGGGCCTCATTGGTGTGGCCCAGCCCTGCGGTCATCCTGCGGTGCTGACGGGGTGAGCCGGCCCGGGGCCCCGAGGAGCACACCCCTCCATGCTGTGCTCTTGACTGCAGTGGCCACACCTGTGCCGCGGCCCCCTCCTTGCCAGCCCCCAGACTCCTGCCCTCTCACCCCCTGCGAGGCCTGTCTCTCGGTGCACCTGGCTGACCTCCACTTTGTCTTGTCTGAGCAGCAAGTTTTCTGAAGCCCATCGAACCCATGTCCCTCCCAGGGATACTGGCTGATCGAAGGTGCGCGCGCACACACACACACTGCATGCACACTCACACACACACTGCATGCACACTCACACACACACTGCATGCGCACACACACACACTGTATGCACACTCACACACTGCATGCACACTCACACACACTGCATGCACACACACTGCGTGCACACACACACACACTGCATACACTCACACTGCATGCACACTCACACACTGCATGCACACACACGCACACTGCATGCACACACATGCACACTGCATACACTCACACTGCACGCACACACACACACTGCACGCATACTCACACACACTGCACGCACACACACACACTGCACGCACACACACGCACACTGCATACACTCACACTGCATGCACACTCACACACTGCATGCACACACACTGCATGCACACACATGCACACTGCATACACTCACACTGCATGCACACTCACACACTGCATGCACACTCACACTGCACGCACACTCACACACTGTACACACACACTCATTCACGCACAGGCACACGCACTTCCACCCACATTCATGCACATCTCACACTTTGCTCTTTCCCTTTTCATCTCCTGGCACTGCCACACTGCCAGGTTGGAAGTTGGTCTCGCTGCTTTCATTTCTGTTTGTTCTTTGTACCCTAAATGTTCTTTCTTTTTTAAGACTTGGGTTATTAGGGACTCATTGTCTGTTGCTGCCTTTTAACTGAACGGCCGCTTCCCTTTCTTCCCACCCACCCGCATGCTGCCCAGAAACAGAAAACAATCAAATCACTTTTTAAAGAAGTGCTGTTTATTCACTGTCCTTTGTCTCAAAGCGCATGGTGACTATTAGCTTTTACAGAACACGACTTGCTTTCCCTACGCCGGCCCTGGCAGTATTGGGGTGAGGGGGGGAAGGGGTACTCACTCAGCCTCTAGCCTGCCCCTCCCTCCAAGGGTTCCCCCACACCCGCCCCATGATCCCCTCTGGCATCTCTTGGCCCGACTCTGGCCTGACCGGGAATGCACACAGGGCCCGGCGCTGGGGTCAGGCTGGCTCTGTCCCCTACTCTGTGGCCAAGGGGTTCAGGCAGCTGGAAGCCTCGGAGCCTCGTTCAGCTCCCCCACCAGAGTGTGACGGGAAGGTCCCCCGGGGAGGGGCTTTGAGGACAGCTGGTTGGGAAGATGTCAGGCTGGATCCGAGTGAGGGGTGGGCAGCGGCACGTGAGGGTGAAGGAGGGTGAGCTGCTCTGCGGGCTCTAGTCTGGCACTGAGAACCCAACCTCCTCCCCACCTGCTGTTCCCTGACTCCTCCTAGGCCCCCCATCCCACCTCAGGCCCTGAGTCCACCTGGGGTCTTGACCCCACCTGCTGCCCCCTGCCCCCTGACCGTACTCGCAGTCCCCTAACCTGCTTGAAATCTCACATGCAATTCCCTGTCCCCACCCGCTGTCTCCTAGCCCCTCTCAGGTCCTCGAGCCCCTCTCGGGTCCTCGAGCCCCGCTGGGCCCCTGATCGCACCTGCAGTCCCTGCTGTCCACCTGTGGTGCTGTGCTCAGCCCCCAGCTCAGCCACTCGCAGACACCAGGTCTGACACAGGCTGAAAGGACAGGCCACCCCCGGGGCACTCTGCTGCTCGGAGCCTCAGCGGCGTCTCACGTGCTGCTGGCCTCGCGCACAGCAGGATGCATGTAGCCCAGAGGGTGGGTGGTCCGTGTCAGGGCACCAGCATGTCTGGAGACCCCTTATGGCGACATGCAGCAGAGTTTGAAGACCGTACCCTGTCTGGAACAGAGGCTGGGTTCTGGGCGCCAGCGGGTGTGTCTGCTCCTGGCTGAGTCAGAACAGACCCCTGGGCGCCCTTCCTAGGACTGGAGGTGTGGGTGGCATAGGAAAGGACCATGTGCCCCTGGGAACTCTTGGGACTGAGCGCACCCTTTGTCACAGCGCGCCCTCCCGCTCCTTTGGCCCCTCCAGGAGGCTTGTGCCGCCCACCAGCCGGACCCCCAGCACAGCCCCCCTGGGATGTGGCTGGTGAAGGACAATCAGGGAAGGTGCAGAGCGTAGTGTGGGGTGACGTGCTGGCCTAGCCCCGGCTGCAGAGGGCCAGGCTCACCCACTGACAGTGAGGACCCGAGCAGCTGCGAGCACAGGTGTCCCTGACCACGCGTCAGCCCAGAAATTCAGGCGGCCATTGGAAAGCCAGGGCATGTTAATTTGGCATCAAAGAACAGCGATTTGGGAGCTAAAGATTCAGGGTAGAAATCTACGAAGGACAAAATCGGGGTTTATGAAAAGAAAAAAGAAAGCTGAGGTAAGTGGTTAAAGAAAAGAGTTGGTGGGCCTCCCTGGTGGCGTAAGGGGTTAAGTCTCAGCCACTGCAGCACAGGTTCGATTCCTGGCCAGGGAGATTCCCATGTGGTGCAGCAGACCTCTCCTGTCTCGCCTGCTGCCCCCCTCAGCAGTGTATTTCACTAGATCCACCTGTCTCTGGTGAATCCCCTGTCTCTGGTGAATCCTCTCAGGCCGCCCCCCACACCCCTGGCCTACACCCAACTCTTGTATGCATAAATAAATAAATGTTAAAAAAAAAAAGAATTGGCTAGTGTTAACACATCTAAACTATTCCAGGCTGTACAAACTTGGTTTCTGATGCTCTCAAAGGATGAAAAGGGAACTGACTGATTCTGTCCCCCAACTACAAACGCACCGTCGTCAGTGCTCCTGATCTGGATGACTTCTCAAACAGTGGTCTGTGCGGTGTCTTAAAGCAATGCTTTCTGAGCCAGCCCAGGGTCTCAGGTGCAGGGAGACAGGTGATGCAGGTCCTCTGAGGTGTCCCTAGCTGCCTTCCAAAGATGGCTTCCAGATGTCGGCCTCTCATGGTGGGAATCCCATGCTTGACTAAAACAGTGTCTGGAAGAACAGCAGAGTGCTATCAGTAGTTCTTTGACATTATTTTAAAAACTCCGTAACTTGCACATTAAGTGAGTTGATCACTTGTTAAATAACAGTCTCCTAGCATATTTGAATTCCTTTTTATAATAAGCTTGACAAACTGTGGGATTTGGAAACAAACTTGAGACTTGGGAACTGCCGCTGATAGAAAATCAGTCAAGGGAGAAAAAGTTGAGTTTTCGTGGCCCGAGGACGTAGACAGCGGAGAACATGTTGTTTTCACGTGGTCCACCCTGTGGGGAGACAGGTTCACGGACAGGAAGTGCTAAGGCTAGCACTTTGTGGCCGAGGCTGGAGCCAGTCCAGCCGGCCTTTGTTGTGCTCCCAGCCGTCTGCTTTCTGCATTGAGCATCTTGTTGCATGATCAAAAAACAGCACGTAGCTATTTTTACCAGACAGTCAGCAGTGTTGGTGCAAGGGCGTAGGAACCCTGAGCAATACTGTTCAACTCGTTCTTGGCACCGTGTTCATTTGCTCAGGCTGTCGGAACAAATACTACAGACGGGGCAGCTTCAGCAAACAAATATGTGGTTTCAGTTCTGGAGGCTGAAAATCTGCGATCAAGGTGTTGGCAGCATTGGGACTGTGGGTGTGGTGCATGGTGAGAGTGTGTGTGTGTGTGTGTGTGTGTGTGTGCGCGCGTGTGCGCGCACGTGCGTGCACATACATGGCGAGAAACTGGGATTCTGTGCTTTGCATGTGCGTGCATGGTGAGCAGCCTGGGACCATGTGTGCATGTGTGTGAGTGCATGTGCATGGTGACTGAAATGGACTCATACACATTTGTCCTTCCCTGATGTGCTCAGGGTTCATCCATGTTGTAGCCTGTGTTCAAATTTCCTTCCTTTTTAAGGCTGAATAATGTTCATTGTGTGCATAGACCACGTAAGTACTGCTGTATCTATACAAAGAATAATGTCCTTAAGCTCTGACTTGAAATAAATTGAGCATTTGGTGTTTCCTTGGGCTGAGTCTACAGCCCTCCTCCCCAGTCTCTCCCCTGCTGTGGGTGGGCTTAGCCCCTTGGCTTAGATGCAAGAGAGGCAGGAGGGTCCGTGGGTGCTGAGCATGGTGTGGTGGCTTGCTCTGTGACCCATGTGGCTAGGAGGGAGGTATTGGAAATGTACAGAATAGCTCTAGGAGGCGTGTTCTATAAATCCACATCAGTCCAGTGGGGGGGGGGGTGCTCACTTCCTCGCTGTTCCCGCTGATTTCTTGTCAGTAAGTGGTGGAGAATGGATGGCATCTCCAGCTGCATTGTGGATTTACTTCTCCCTTGGGTTCTGTCAGTGTTGCTCCATGTAGGTTGAAGCTCTCTTGTCATATCTCTGGTCATCCCCTGGCCCTGAAGTCCACTCTGTCCAATAGTTACATGGCCATGCCAGCTCCCTTCTGACAAGTGCTTGCTGGGCTTATCTTCCCCTCTTTCACTTTCAAGCTACCCATGTCATTAGATTTCAGATGAGTATCTGTACATGACGTGTAGTTGGGTTAGAATTTTTTTAATCTACTCTGACAATCTCTGTCTTTCAATTGGTGTGTTTATTTATGATTAATGATATGTTTAAATTTTGGTCTATTATTTGATTCCACTCACCTATTTTTGGCCTATAAGCCATTTATTTCTCACAGTTCTGAAGGATAGAAGTCTGAGATCAGAGTGTCAGGGTGGCAACATGGTTGAGTTCTGGTGGGGACCTATGGTATTGTGACTTATAATAAGGAACATACACACGTATGTCTTCCCCTGTGTCTGGTACGGAGCTCCTAAGGCCCATGGAATTTAAGTGATAAGGTTAGAGGTGTTTTGATTTTCATAACAAACCCCTTTAGTTGCACTTTAATTTATGTGAATGAGGTGGCTTTTGGAAAGCACCTGAGGATGGGTACTGATTGCCAAGGAAATCAACCACATGATTGGAGAATTGGAACTTCCATTCTCACCCCCACACTTTCCCCTCTGAGAAGGGACTGGAGATTGAACCCATTGCTAGTAACCAGTGATTTCATCAGCCACACTGTAAGGAAGTGTTCATGAAAACTCAAAAGGTTGGAGTTTGGTAAGTTTTCTGACTGGTGGAGGTGATGGGAGGAGGTGAACATGGGAGTTTTGTTCTCCTTTGCCAGAGCTTGCCCTGTTCTCTCTTCCATCTGCTGTTTTTGAGTTATGTACTTTCATAATAAATGGGTGCTTCTCTGAGTTCTGTGAGAACAAATTAGTCAAACTCAAGGAACGGCACTTTGGAACCTCTGACCTATATGGTCAGAAACGAGGTGACAGTCTGGACGTGCATCTGAAGAGATGTGGGGAGAGTGGGGAAAAGGAGGCCAGTATTGTAGGGCTGAGCCCTTAACCAGGAGGTTCTCACTCTTTCTCTGGAGAGATAGAGTTGAGTTGAATTGTCAGACGCTCAGCTGGTGTCAAGAACCATTGGTGTAGAAAAAACCCACACATAGAAATTGGTTACAGAATTGGAGAGGGCCCTATTCTGGGTTGCAGACATCAACTTCTCCCTGGTCCTCCCTAGTTTTCCATTACTCTGTTTCCTTTTCATGTCCTCTTTTAGGTTACTTGAGCATTTTTTAGTATACCATCCTAATTTATTCTAAATGGTCTTTTAAAATGAATTATATTGCTTTGTATAGGTTTTTTTCCCCATTGGTTACTCTAGGATTTGCAAAGTAGATCCCTAACTTTTCAGTTCACATGGAATCATTATTATACTATTAGTGCTTTAAGTAGAATACAGAAATCTTTTTTTTTTAAATACAGAAATCTTAATACCACATAGGTTCTTTTGCTTTTCCCATTGTATGTTGTAGTTGTCATGTATTACGTTTATATATAAGGAAAAACCCCATCAGACAGTATTTCAGTTTTTGTTTTCAGCTACCACGAGTCTTTTAAAGAACTCTAGATGGATATTCTGTTCAATCACTGTTGATTTTTTTTTTGTTTGTTTCATTTTCTTGGGTCTTTATGTCCCAAGTCTCCATCTGGCATCATTTTCCTTCCATCTGAAGAACTTGCTCTTGCAAGTCTGTAAATTATCTTACTTTATGTTCCTCTGGGAATTTCCTTATTTCATCTTTCTTTCCTGAAAGATATTTTTGGTCCATGTAGAATGCTGGGTAGACACTTCTTTTCTTTCAGACGTAGAAAGTTTTGTTCCATTTCCTCAGGTCTCCCTGGTTTCTGAGCAGAAATCCACAGGCATTCAAATTATTATAGTCTAGATAGTGAAGCATCTTTCTCTGGCTACTTTCAAGATTGTTTCTCCTTCTTTTTTGTTTACAGCCACTAGACTATGATGTGTATGTGTCTGGGTGTGGACTTTCTGAGATTTATCCTGCTTGGGATCCATTGAGCTTCTCGAAATTTTAGATGAAAGTCTTTTGTCAAATCTAGGATGTTTGGGCCTCCCTGGTGGCTCAAGGGGTTAAGTCTCAGCACTATGAAGCTATTGGCAGCCATTGTGGCACAAGTTTGATCCCTGGCCAGGGAGCTTCCCACATGGTACAGCAGACCTCTCCATCTCTCCCGCTGCTCCCCTCAGCAGTGTATCTCAGTGGATCCACCTGTTCTGCTCCCCACTCGGTCTCTGATGAATCCTTTCACCCCACCCCCCCCACCTCTGGTCTACACCCCAGTTCTTGTATGTATGCATAAATAAATACATATTTTTTTAAAAATCTAGGATGTTTCCACTCATTGTCTTCAGTTACGTTTTCAACACCCATACTTGCTCTCCAGTACACTCTGCTGACACAGAGGCACACCATCTAGTCCCAGCGTCCCCCGAGGCGTTTCCTTGTTTTCGGTCTCTTCGTGCTCTGTCACTCACATTAGGTCACTTCTGCTGCTCTCAGTTCACTGAATCATTCCTCTGCTCTTGAGCTCGTGGAGAGAGTTTTAAAAGTTTCAGTGTGATACTTTCTAGTTCTAAAATTTCATTTTGGTTTTCTATGTAAAGATTTATTTGTTAACTTTATTTTTTCCAGTTTGGGAGTGTTATCATTGTTTTTTTAGAGCATTCTTATATAGTCCTTGCCTTAAAGTCTGGCACATAATTGTAATGTGTTATCTCAGCATTGGTGTCTTGCTCATCTTTCCCCTCGTGAGTTAAGACATTCCTCGTTCTTGTGTGCTGATTAGTTTGGATATTATACTAGGAGACTCAAGAGCTTGTTTAAATCCAGGGATGTTGGGCCTCCCTGGTGGCGTAGCAGTTGAGCGCTGCGCTGTGGAGCTGTCGGCAGCGGTGACGCGAGTTTGACGCCCGGCCGGGGAGATCCCACATGGCGCGGCAGACCTCTCCTGCCTCGCCCGCTGCTCCCCTCAGCAGTGTGTTTCTGATCTGCCTGTTCTGCTCCCCACTCTGTCTCTGGTGAACCCTCTCGCCGCCCCACACCTCTGGCCTGTACCCCAGCTTGTATGTATAAATAAATAAATCTTAAAAAAAAAAAAAGAATGTAACCTCTCAATAATCTTATTTAAAAAAAAAAAAATCCAGGGATGTTTTCATTTTAGCAGGGAATCAGCTCAGTCCGATGTAGGCAATTCTGACCTACCTTCTGTGAATTGTGATTCATGGTCAGTCTGTTTTCAGAGCCTCTTAGTAACCTGACTGGACCTGACTGTTGTTTCAGGGATTGGGGTGTCAGAGGGTTAGATCCGTGCAGGGGCCTCCCCGGTGGCACACGTACTTAAGTCTCAGCACTATGAAGCTGTCGCCAGCTACTGCAGCTCGAGTTCAATCCCCAGCCAGAGAGCTTTCCACATGGCGCAGCAGACCTCTCCTGTCTCACCTGCTGCTCCCCTCAGCAGTGTATTTCAGTCAGTCTGCCTGTTCTGCTCCCCACTCTGTCTCTGGTGAATCCTCTTACACACATCCCGCACCTCTGACCAACACCCCGGTTCGTGTATGCATAAATAAATAAATCTTAAAAAAAATACATACATGCATGTGCAGCTTGGTGTGGGCCTCAAGTACATGAGCAACTTCGTGGGCTGTTCTGAGCTTCTTCCTCTCTGCACTGCCCCTGGGGCTTTCCGGTGCCCCGAAGTTCTCTTTTTGGAGAGAACCAGCGCACCAGAGGTATGGCCATCCTCTCCTGGCACTTCCACATCCTCTGCTTGTCTGGGGCCAGTGCTGGGGGAATTGGCTGCTTGTTTTTTCCTCTCAATTTCCCACCCTGCCTGTCAGCTGCTCTGTCCTCAGAAGGCGGGCCTCCCTGGTGGTGCAGGGGTTAAGCGCTGCGCTGTGGAGCTGTTGGCAGTAAGAGTTCGACATCCAGCCAGGGAGATTCCCACGTGGCATGGCAGACCTCTCCTGCCTCGCCCTCTGCTCCCCTCAGCAGTGTACTTCAGTGGATCTGCCTGTTCTGCTCCCCACTCTGTCTCTGGTGAACCCTCTCACCGCCCCACACCTCTGGCCTGTACCCCAGCTTCTATGCATAAATAAATAAGTCTTTAAAAAGAAAAAAAGGCCTGGAGCTGCCCTCATGTGCTCTCTGCTCAGAGCTGCTTAGTGTGCCTTGTCTGGGGCTAGAGTTACTCCCCAAATCCTATTTGTGCTCAGAGCGGCATTCAGCGGGAGAACCTCTCCCCTGAAGCCAGCACAGAGATGGACTGAGATGACATTGCCTCTATTTCCAGGCTTCTGTCTATTCCCATTTGTGCTTTAGGCCCCTCCCTCCCTACTTTACCTGTGTCTGCCTCCCCCCCCTTCATTGTCCTTGTGGCTGCTCTGGGAGGCAGGGCCCTGGCCATCTCTGTCCCTGCAGTGTGTTCACCTGGAGGGGTCTGCCTGCACGGGACCAGCTTGCCTCCTTAAGGCTGTGCTGGCTTCCTTGGGGTTGACATGATGTTGGAAGGGTGCTCCCTCTAGTCCAATGAGAAGGTTGTCAGCCCTTCTCAGGATTCCTCTGGGGACAGCAGCCCAAGGGGGGAAGGGTGGCAGCACTGACTGCTGTGTGGCGGCTTAGTACCTGACACCCTGGGGGCCAGGAGGAGGCTCCGCCCTGACGCCCACACTGCTGTGGGCAAGCCCAGGAGAGATGTTTGGCCCCAGGCATATTCTGCGGTTGTCTCAGCCATCCCAGTGCCCTTAGGGGAGGAGACAGTGGAGTGGGGGCCTGATTAGCCCGCCCCAGAACTGTTGGGGTACCCCTGCCTTCCTCACAGCATAGCGAATCTGTGGTCTATTCTCGGCCAGGATGGCGGCCCAGGTGACACTGGAGGATGCGCTGTCCAACGTGGACCTCCTGGAAGAGCTACCTCTGCCCGACCAGCAGCCCTGCATTGAGCCCCCGCCGTCCTCGCTGCTCTACCAGGTGGGTACGGAAGCCAGTGGGCAAACTGCCTGCATTGCTGACCTCTGCGTGATGACTTTTCTCTTCTTGCAGCCGAATTTCAACACTAACTTTGAAGACAGAAATGCTTTTGTCACTGGCATCGCAAGATACATCGAACAGGCAACTGTTCATTCTAGCATGGTAATTCCCATTCCTACCTTTGTTTTCCTGGGGGAAATGGCACATCTGAACAGCAAATGTATATTTTTGGATAATCCTGATATCAGGTAAAGAAAAGAAAGAGGCTGAAATGCCTTGTTTGTTTGTTTTTTTAAAAAAGCCTCTGTTCTTATAAAAGCAATATACACTCTTTCTGAAAACGTATCATTTATGTCCCAGAGAAAATGTCTGTCAGCATTTCAGGGAGGCCCCTTCTCCCTCTCACATAACTGCACTCAGGCTCGCCAGGTGTGCATTCACACAGAATTAAGGCTGCATACCTGAATTGGTTGTTACTAAAATCATGTATTTTAATGATTTCATGAACTTTTTCATGTCACTAAAATGTGCTAGAAAAAGTAATTTTAATGGCTGCGGGTCCATTTTGTAAATGTCCACCATTTAACAACTTTTGCATGCTTACTTATTTCCCCCTTTTTTCTTATAATAAAAAAATGCTGGGGTGAACTTCTAAGTGAAATTCCTGGGCCAAAGGTTGTGAAGCATTTAAAGCATTTTAAAGACATTGTCCAGTTGAACTTGATATTTTAAAGAACACCTTTGCAAACTTTACTGTTTTTACCAAAGGAAGCAATAGGAAAGAAGTAGACACTAAGGCAGCTTTTAAGTGCTCACAGAGCTCTTTCTGCAGTATCTCCATCTTCTTAGTTGCTGTCTCTTGGCACGAAGATTAGTGCTTATCTCTTCCTTAAAGACGGAATCAAGATACTTTCTGGTTCTTTGTCTGGATTTGAGCGCCTTTGATGTTGAATTTCTCATGCTTGTTCCCCTACTGACCTTTGATTTGCCTTGTGGACTGTTGCAGAATGAGATGCTAGAGGAAGGTCAAGAATATGCTGTCATGCTGTACACCTGGAGGAGCTGCTCCCGGGCTATCCCACAGGTGCCTTGGGCTCTACACACCAGCCCTGCCCATCACTGCTGGCCATGCCCCACCCAATCCGTCCCTTCCTAGCCAGCCTGGCCCTCATCTCTGCTGGCCACACCTCTGTCCTTAGCTACCCTCCCTCCCCCCCACCCCCCCGTCCCAGCCATGCCTCCCCTCCCCATTCTGTCCCCAGGCAGCTGGTGCCAGCATCCCTGCCAGCATCCTCCCCTGTTTGGGTTGCTGACATCGCTACGTCATACCTGTTTCTTCCCAGGTGAAATGCAACGAGCAGCCCAATAGAGTGGAAATTTATGAGAAAACTGTGGAGGTTCTGGAGCCTGAGGTCACAAAACTGATGAACTTTATGTACTTCCAGGTAAAAGGGCAACATAATCCGGGAGTTTTAATGCAGAGGAGTAGGATGGGAGGGTTCACCCACCATCGCCATCACTGAACAGAGTGCCGTAAATTAAAGTCCTTTCTGAGACAGGAGGGAACTGAAGCCTGTGACAGCTGAGAGCTTTACCGGCCCTTTCAGAATAAATACTTGTTTTGTGTTTCACTTCTCTCTCTTTGAGAACGACTTCGTATTTCCTTCATGAAGACCTGTTCTCAGGCACAGTACCGTGTTTGTCTTTCTGCCGGTGTGTGCTCTTGGTCCACCTGGCTTTCTTGGAGGCTTTCCTTCAGCCCTGCCTGACCGTCCATTCCGCTGGGCCTCACCCTGACTTCTCTGGCCTTGTGGTGAGGCAGAGTGGCCACTGGGAGGGGCTTGCCGGCTTTGCAAAGCTGTAATTTGGAAATGTTGGAAGGTTTTTATTATTGATTCCTTCTACAGTTGAATTTTTGAAAGAGAGAGGATCCCCTTTCCTACTTTTACATCTGAAAGCTAAGCCACTATTTTATAGGCACATTTTGCTCAGTAACTTTGCTGGCGTGATCAATAAAATTCTTTCTAAAGGGGCATAGTTGGTAAAGGGCAAAATAAACGATTGTGGCAGCAGAGTCGTGTGGATGTTTATCTATAGAAACCAGCCTCTTCACCTGGCTTGTAAATACCCACCCATTTGGGGAAGTTTGTCAGGGAGTAGCATCAATCTGGACCCTGTGCTTAAAGCCGAGTGTGGGGTCAGCTCATCCCCCACAGTGACTTTTCTGCCTCCCTCCCTCCACCCAGAGAAACGCCATCGAGCGCTTCTGTGGGGAGGTGAGGCGCCTGTGCCACGCCGAGAGGAGGAAGGACTTCGTGTCCGAAGCCTACCTCATCACGCTGGGCAAGTTTATCAACATGTTTGCTGTGCTGGACGAGCTGAAGAACATGAAGTGCAGCGTGAAGAACGACCACTCGGCATACAAGCGGTGAGCTGCGGCCAGCGCATGGGCAGTGGGGAGCGGGGAGGTGCCGGGGGCGCGGCCTGCCCAGCTCGTAGCAGGTGTGCACCCTGTGTGTGCCGAAATAATCACAACTGGCCGATGGACGCTGTTTACCGGTCTTGGGGCTGTTTGGGTACGTGCTGCTCGGGTCGCTGAGCCTGGGTGCACGGTGCTTTCTTGGAGGCGCATGCATGTTGTGGTTTCATGAAGCTAGTGGGGGCTCTGGTGTCCTGGTCACTTTTAGCTGTTCATTGAAGAGCTCCAGGCACTCTGTGCCCTTGGGAAGAAAGATGTATACAAGGATTGTCCCTGCTCATAGGGTGTTGGGGTCACTGCAAGGTGTTTGACTGGGTTGATATCTTGGCGAGAGGGCAGGTGGGTTCTGCAGCCTAAGGGGACACTTTTGCTTGTCACTCACTGGCAGGCGTACACTATCACAGCAGTGAGAGGCACTGGCCTGTGGACTTAGGGGTTCACATGGAACTTGCAAATCCCCTGGACCACTGATAGAAATAGGCTGGCTTCATGGTGCTGTCACTACAGATGCCAGTAGGCAGAGACAGAAATTAAATCTATAAATTGGCTTTTATTTTCTGAAAGTGGCCAGCAATCTGAGAGAATGGCGGGCAGAACACCCTAAGAAACCATTCTGCCATCTCTTCTCAAGCTGGCCTTTTTATATTGAGTTAAACAAAGTCAGCCATAAGCCAACAGCCCATCGTGACAGCCTGCCGTGGCTAATGTTTCTGGTATTCATCACAGTCAGCCCCCAGACTCTCCCCAGTCGTGTTGACCGCAGTACCTCCTGGCCTGCTGAGCCTGGTTCATTTCTAATGTTTCAATCACCAGCGCTCATTTGGAAATCATCAGGGGCAGGAATCTCAGTTCAAAATGAGAGTTTTAGTTTAAAGAAAACAGGAATGGGAAAGGTGGGTGTGGCACAGCAGTGCACTTTTGGAAAACTTGAGGAGCACTTGTTGACTGGGAGAGGGAGTGTGGTGAGTCAGAGCAGAGTGGGTTGTCTCCTAGTGGCCGTTCTGCAGTCTGCTGGGGCCTTTGAAGGCCTGTTTGGCTGGAAAGAGATGCTGACTTCTGTTTCCTCTACTAGACAAGGCATTGTAGCCATGCAGTTACATTGGGAGGGATTTTACTTTGCTGAATGGGCTGTAGTTATGCTGCATCTAAAATCATGTAACTTGCTGTGTCTTAAAAATAAAATTGACATGGGATGCAGCACCAGGTGCCAGAGAGAGATTTGTGGCTGACACAGCAGCAAGCCTTTTGTCTGTGAAATCAGTACAGACACTCCATCACTTAGAATTAGCTCTACGCAGAAGCCTAGATCTTCAAGACGAGAGATCTTGGAGTTAACCTGCTTAACCAACTGAAATCAAACAGGAAGGCCCATGATTGTCCCTATTTTATAATAGTGTTCGTGGGATTCAAGTATATGTGACTGGGCAGTTTGGGCTTTGTAGCATAGAGGGTGGACAGACCCAGCCTGGGACAGCAACTTCTGCATATAGCACTTCTTGTGTGATTTTTGAGCAGCTCTCTAGATTTCCTGATGCAGTCAGGGAAATGGGGGAGGTAGATAGCATCCTGAATTTTAATTTCAAAATAAGCATATTTTTCTTCTTAGGAGTACCTTTATTCCAAAGTCTGCCTGTAAAACAGTTTAAAGTTGGGGCTACTCTGTGGGAAGACCAAGAGGAGTATCCCTACACCTCTTCTACTGGCCTCTTCCCTTGACCTCTATATGGGACCTCCTGTTGGTTCATTTTCCCAGACGGTAGCCCCTTTTTGTCCCCATCCCTCACACCCACACTCTCACATTTTATCTGTACCCATCTGGTAGCTACCAGTACAACCTCTTCTGAGTGTCAATGCCAAGATAACCCATATGGTTATAATGAGGCTTCAGGAAAGTAGAGAACAGTATCTTTGATCCCTTCCTTAGTCTCCACCCCCAAAGCCTCAGCAACCGTTAATGTAAGTAAAGTGAACACTTCAATAATAATAATGATAACACAAAAGATTATTTTTAATTAAAAAAGGGAATGATGGGGAAAAAACAAACACTTTAAAAGGAATGTTATAATAGTTAACATCAAGTTTAACTGTTTGATTTCTTAAGACCTATAGCAATAGCAGTGACTTATATAAGATTACAGTTTCTTTTTTTTTTAAATTTATATCTTTGACATTATTGTGTATTCCCCGTAAGTTACCCACCACCATTTCACCCGTTAACTGTCACCATAGTCACTTGGGCTCTTTTCTCCCCATCTTGAACCCTTATACTCCCCCTCCCTCGCTGAATGCCTCTCATTTATGGTTGCTTGCTAGTTTTTGTTTTGTTTTGTTGTTGTTGTTTTTTCCTCCTCCTGATCTCTTATTTGGTTCCCCTATATTCCTGCTATGAGTGAAACCATTCAATATTTTTCTTTTTCCTTTGGCTTATTTCACTGAGCATGATCCCCTCTAGCTCCGTCCATATTGCAGCAAATTGCATGAGTTTATCTTTTTTGATTGCTGAGTAGTATTCCATTGTGTATATGTACCACGTCTTTGTGATCCAGTCATCTATTTTGGGGCATCTGGGTTGTCTCCAAATGTTAGCTATTGTGAAGAGAGCAGATTGCAGTTTCTCTCTCACTTGGAAAGTCCTGAGTTAGGTAGCCTGTGAGCAAGGAGGGTTCCAGGGTGTTCAGGACCCAGGGCGCCTGCTCTCTTGGGCTCTGCTCTTATGTGTCACTTGGTGGCCCAAGGTGTCTGCTCGAACTCCTGTGGGAAGAACAGTGAGGACCAACCTCCCAGGCAGGGGCGGCCTATAGCCAACTGGATGACAGACGGTGGAGCTTCTCAGATTCCTCCCCCTGACTTCAAGTTGGTGGACAAAGGTGGAGCTTTTGGCCCTTGACCTGCTGGTGGAGCGGACCCTAGCCCACATTGAGCGTTCACCAGCTACTCAACAACCAAGCGCTCTGGTTGGATGGCCAGGAGCCCCAACCCCGCCCCTTTTCCCATCAGCCCTCACGCAGGGGGTTGGGGTCTACAAAGCTCCGCCCACCACTGTTCAAAGGGGGCTGTGGGCGCCAGCCCCGCCCACAGGCTGGGGGTTACTCCTGTTCCTCACACCCGGACTGTCATTTCTGCATTCCAGTTAGCATGGGGGAGGGGCAGCCCCAGCAGGGGCCTCTGACCCAGTGACCCTCCAGAATGTCTTTTCAGAAAGGAGTTAACTCTTGATGGCCTCCAAGGGAGTTTGTAGGACTGAGAGCAAGTTTTCCCAATGGTGGGGGAACTGCGGTGTGTCTTATGGGGAGGAACGTGAGGACGTGCGGGTGCGAAGGGGGGTGAAGGGCTTCGCGTTCCTAGATCCAGGATGCTGCTGGTCTTAAGCTCCACATGTCAGCGTCATAAGTTACGGTGTTTATCTTACTCAGTGTGGGGTGGGAGGGCGAGTGTTGCTTTGGGGTGAGCAGCCTGACCAGCAGATGCCCTTGATGTTGTCGGTTGTGAAGGGGCATGGGAAATTTTTCTTAGGCACAACAGTTTTCAAGTTCCTGGGAACAGCTGGAGAAAAATACATTAGTTTCGAGTTAAAAGTTAATTGCAGAGAGGGGATTAGGGAGAAAAAAGAACAAAGGATGGTTAAAATTTAATTCTGCTTAGTCCCCTTTTTCTGTTAAAGAGGTTTTAAGCTACAAGAGGGAGTCCAGCTACAGAAGGAGCATAGAAGGGCCCACATGATCCCTTATGAATAAACTTCCCGGCTCCTTATACTGTGTGACATTATGCCTCGTGGGTCAGCCGTGGGTCATGATGGGATGAGGAGCATTGCTGCTCCATGGAAATTCAAGGTTTATTCCAAAGGAAAAAGGGAAGGAAATGCCTTGGTGGGTGGGGGGCTGGTGTCAGTCTTTGACAAGGGAATTTTTCTTTAGGAAAACCCCCAAGGTCCTAGTCTGCACAGACATGTCCTTATATGATCAGTTTCCACTAAACTAGATATATAGAGTCCTCCCCCCACCCCCCAAACACACACTGGAGACTCAGCATTTGCCTCGCAGTCTGCTGGATGTGAGTGTGCAGGTCCCTGTGTGCCCTTCTCTGGTCAGCCCTTGCATAGGTTGGACAGCAGTTTTTACAGCTCAGGAGAATTCAGGAGCTGTGATATTGTGATGTATACTAAGGAAAATGTTTTTCATCTACTTCCCCATTTTTGGCACAAAGCTCCTAAACCCTTGGGGTTTCCTGTGATGAGCAACAAAGGTGTTTTTTGTTACTAGTGAGCCAACTTTTGGATTGCCCCTAGGTCACCTAAGGATGGGGACTGGTCACCAGAAAAAACAGTCATGTCATTAGAGTTAGAACTTTCATTCCCCCATCCCCCCTCCCACCCCTTCACCCCTGCTTGGGGAGAAGTGCTAAAGACTGAGTTCAATCAGCAGCGGCCAATGACTGTCAATTGTGCCTTTGCAATAAAACCTCCATGAAAATACAGAAGAATGGGGTTCGGAGAGCTTCCAGGTTGGTGAATACATGGAAATTTGGGGCAAATGGTGCTCAGAGGGGCATGGGAGCTCTGTGCCCCTTCCCTCTACCCCGCCCCACGCCTCCCTTCCATTTGGATGTTCCTGAGTTACATCCTTTTATTTAAAAAAAAAAAATCCAGTGTTCTGGTAAGTATAATACTGCTCTGAGTCCCGTGAGCCGTTCTAAAACTAGCAAATGAATTAGACCCTGGGAGGGAATTGTTGGGACCTCCAATCTAGCTGTCAGGCAGAAGCACAGATGACAAACTAGACCTGTAATTGAGTCTGAAGGGTAGGGGCAGGGAAGCATGTTTGTAGCCCTTTATTGTAGGATCTGATGCTATCTCCAGGTAGATAGTGTCAGACTGGAGTTGAACCATAGGCCATGAAGCTGGTGTTGGAGAATTGCTTTGTGGTATGGAAAAACCTACCCTCCACGTTGGCATTGGTGCTAGAATCTTTGGGGAGTTTGATCAAGATGGAACTGCAAATTGATGGAGGGACCAGGATTGTGTCTTGGAACCTTTGCAGAACTGTCTGTGGTCTCTGACTTGGTGGCCTGGCAGCCCACCTGGCTCTGGTTGAACGGTGCCAGCTGGCTTTGGTGCCGAGCTCTGGGAGTCACAGGGGACTGTGATTTTCTCAGATTTGGGGACATGGAGCCCAGGGGAGAGGCCATTGCGTAGGATATTCCTCGAGGCATGCCTGTGGGTGGTGCCACCACATCTCTGAGGAAGTCCATTAATTGTGGATAGCGGAGTGTTAGCTGTCCAGGTGGGTAAGAGACCAACCTTGGAGGCAAGGAAGCCAACCAGCTTCTAATACCCACAATTCTACATATAACTATAGTGAGAATAAAGTCATCCCGATTTTCCAGTTTTGCTTTTATTTTGTTTTTTAATAACCATTAAGTTTGTGGGTTGATTGACCTTATTTTTCTGCTTCCAAAGAGCTGCTCAATTTTTACGGAAAATGGCAGATCCACAGTCCATCCAGGAATCGCAGAATCTGTCCATGTTCCTGGCCAACCACAACAAGATCACACAGGTAAGACCTGCATGTCTCAGAGTGCATCGTGGCATGGGGAAGGGCGTGGCAGGGAGCCATCGAGGGCACGAGTCCCCACTCTGTCTTCCAGTCTCTGCAGCAGCAGCTCGAGGTGATCTCTGGCTATGAAGAGCTGCTTGCTGACATCGTGAACCTGTGTGTGGATTACTACGAGAACAGGATGTACTTGACGCCCAGTGAGAAGCACATGCTGCTCAAGGTATGTGGGGCTGGGGGCTCCCATCTCTCTCATTGGAGGCTCCACTTTTGTCCACTGTGCTTTACGGAAGGCACCCAACCCACATACCCCTGCTCTCGGGTTCTCAGCACGTGCCTATGAGAGCGCATCAGGCTGGACTCCATGCTGGTGGGTCACACGTACACCCCTGGAGAAGGTGCTGGTGGACCAGGTCGGGTCAAGGGCCCTCTTTCAGCACTAGCTTCTGGTAGCTGAGGTTAGACAGGATTCTCCCTGTGAAGGGTGTAAGTCCTAGGAATTCTGCATATACCAGGTCATCATGATTATAGTTGACTTTTGTTAGTAAGAACAAGACGTTCACCATATTCTTTATTATTTTGTTTCCCATTAAGGAGATTTTCAACCACGTTTCTCACAGGGAAGATGAGAAGGCAGTTTCCCATTCTCTTTGCTCTGCCCACCACCTGGCCAAGGGCAGCTCTTGGGGTCCCGGCTCTGGATGTCGCTCGGTCCCAGAGCCCTCCCTGTCAGCGTGCCAGCACAGGCTTAGCCCAGCTCCTCTCCTCTGATGAAGAGCACCTTGGAGGGGTGGGACTGGAGCAGCGCTGTCCAGCAAAGTGCTCCTTGATGCCTTCTTGATAATGCTCTCTGTGCAGAGCCCTGGCTGTGGGTGCTTGTTGAAACCATGTTTAGTACTATGTGTGCTTGATGAGAGGAAGGCATTGAAATAGCTTCAAAAAATGACCTATGGGGTTGACCTGGCGTAGGGGTTAAGTCTCAGCGCTACCACCAAAGCAGCCTGAGTTTGATCCCCAGCCAGGGAGCTGACCCACATGGCACAGCAGACCTTTCCTACTGGAAGAAGAGTGCGTTATCATCTCAAAATGATGAGCTCTAGCAGTATCGTGCTTAGGGGTAATTAACCTCGAAAGTCTGAGTTTTCTGTCCTTTTATTTTCAGGTCATGGGGTTTGGTCTGTACTTGATGGATGGGAGTGTCAGCAACATCTATAAACTAGATGCCAAGAAAAGAATAAACTTATCCAAAATCGACAAATACTTCAAGGTAAGTTATAGTCCCTTTTCCTGCCCTGTATCAGTTCTGCCTGGTTTGAACTGGGGGTGAAGGCGGTTGTGTTACGTGTGATCTTGTGTATGACTACTTTCACTCACTCTGTGAGATGTCCTGTGGGCCCCGCCACTGCAGTCCTCAGGTTTCCTTTGCAGTGCAGCGGTCCATTTCATGATTGCCCCAGTTTATGTGTACCTGCTGTTGTGGTGACGGGAGGTGGTTTCTGGGTTTCAGCTGCTATGAACAGTGCTGGTCTGTGCGACTTTCTGTTGCACAAATGTCTGGGGCCAGGACGGGGGTGTCTCATGCACAACTGGTTTCAGTGGGAACAGGTAGAGCCTAATGATTCTCCCACATGACTGTGCTGATTTGAATTCCTACCCGCAGTGAGGGAGCATTCCCATTGCTCCACATCCACACCAACACTTGACAATGTCACTTTTGGAGGGGTTGGGGACTCCTGCAGGGTATGTTCTTGGTGACCTAATTGTCTGGAGTTTCCCTATGGGTTAGTTAGTTGACATTGCCTTGATGACCTTTCATGATATCAGCCTTTTATTTTTTCTGTTTTATGAAGTTGCTTCAAGTCTCTTTTTCTTTTTTCCTATGTTAGTTCATGGTTCTTTATATGTTCTGGGTATATGTGCTTTGGCAGATACAATCATTTGCCCCTATGTGGCTTTTCTTTTCCCTTTCTTAAAGATATCATTTGGTGAGTAGACATTCTTAATGTACTCCAATATGTTGATCTTCAGTGTTTAAGAAATTTGCATATAGCAGACTCATGGGATTTTTCTCCTGTGTTACCTACTTTCTAGAAGCATCACCATTTCTGTTTCCATCTAGAGCTTTAATCCCTCTACAATTGGTCTTTGTGTGACATGGGAATTTTCCCCCATTATGGATGTTCACTTAACTCTGGGCATGGATGTCCTTTATTACAAAGAGCATCTCCCTTCCCTTCCCCCCCTCCCTGATTGCACTGCACTGTTACCTTGGTCATAAAGCAGGTGTGTCTATGTGGCTGTCTTAGGTTCTCCATCCTGTTCCACTGGTCTTCACCCATGCTCCAGGGTCACGTTTTCTGATAGTATAGGTCTGCTTAGCAGAAAGTCTTCCAGTTTCATTCTTTAACATTTTCTTAGATATTGTCCTTTCACCTTTTGAAATATATTTTAGAACTGACTTGCTGATTTATACACATGCACACACATACATCCACTGCCCAGTTTTGCTTTGGGAAATTTTTTTGCCCCTCTTGGAATGTTGTTTGGGATTCCATTGACTCTGTAGCTCAATTTAGGGAGCACTGATATTTTTAAAATACCAAATCTTCCATTAGATGACTTGATGTATTTCTCCATTCACTTAGAACTTTAAAAATTCTCTAGAGTTTTTGGTGATATTTGTGTTTAGAGATCTTGTACCTATATGATTAGATTTAGTCATACATTTTAAATTTTTTGATGCTATTGCCAATTTTTGTTTTCTAGTTGTTTGTTAGTACATAGAAATTTTTTTTTATGACTGTGAGTCTACAGCAAGTTAGGTTAATTTTAATATTTGAATTGGATTGTGAATGCTGGTTTTTAAACTGCATTTTGTTCTTCTTAAAGTGAATGTGGAGGTTATTTATTTTTTGTAGTAGTGATTTGCAGGGATCGCATTCAGCCCATAGTAATTATCAGCATTACTCATTCTTCTTGTGATTATGTATTTGGTAATTGAACACACATAATGACCCTATTTTTTTTCCTTTTGTTCTCTGAATGCAGCAGCTCCAGGTGGTTCCGTTGTTCGGGGACATGCAAATAGAATTGTCACGATACATCAAGACCAGCGCCCACTATGAGGAAAATAAATCTCGGTAGGAGGAGAGTGGGCTGTCTTCTGCAGTGTTCCAATTGTTCTTTCGAACACTCTACTTATTTATCTAGAGATAACACCTTTGACATTAACACTTGTCTGCATGTGAATGCATAATAGGAATGCCTAGCTAGGTGTGTACCCTGAAATTCATTTAAAAAGTATAATTTATTTCCTTAGTAACACAGCCCCATTTCTAATGCTCAGCTACTGTATTGGGCAGCAGACCTTTTCCATCATCCCAGAATTCTTACAAACAGCGCAGGTCACGAATGTGCAAGTGTAAGCAAGTTCTCTGGGCCCAGCAGTGAGCCGCTGGATGCTTAGCAACCAGCCTGGCAGGGGGCAGGTGTGTGCATGTGTTGCAGAGGTTGGTTACAAAGCTGTCACCTGAGGCTGGAGCCCAGGCCACTCTTATAAGGATGTCTTTACATTTTGAAAGGGTTGTTTTTTTAAAACGATGATGATTCTGTGACAGAAGTGACAGAGAAGGAGATACTTGATCCACAAACCTAAAAGATTTCATTTCCAGCCTTGTATAGAGACAGCTGGCCAGCACTAGCTGTAGGGCTCTATAGCTCACAATTAGCAAATGAAAATAAGTGCATCTGACCCTTGAGCAACACAATTAGAGCCACGCAGGGCCACGCTGTGACGCAGAGCGTTGGGTGGCCCTGTTGGATAACATGAGCCTCCCCTTCACCCCCAGATGGACGTGCACGTCATCTGGCAGCAGCCCACAGTACAACATCTGCGAGCAAATGATCCAGATCCGGGAGGACCACATGCGCTTCATTTCGGAGCTGGCTCGGTACAGCAACAGCGAGGTGAGCCCTCCACGCCCCCACACTCCCCCAACAACTCAGGGCCCCCCAGGACAGCGGCCCTGCAGTGTCACTGTTTTCTCTGCACTGAATTGTTAACTTCTGTCACTTTGAAAGCATATTTTACTCTCAAATATTTAAAATCCCCCCTTATAATGAGCAAGGTGGTGGGGTTAGCATCATTTGTTTCTGTTCACCTGTACCAAAAGCACCATAGGACACAATAGGGATCCCAAAAGAAAGGATTGAGGAAGAGATCACGAATTATGTGGTGTTTCTTAGTCTGGTAGGAGAGATACGGGAGGCTCTGAGAGAAGAGGGGTGATTCTGACTCACGGTCTTTTGTATCTACAAGGAGGATGTCCCCAGGCCAGAGGCTGCATAAGCCTTGGGGGTCATTGTGCAGCTGGCATCTAGAGAAAGGTCTAGAGTTGGGCATAGGTGGGCGTGCTGTTTTCTTGGCTGTGGGTCTTTTTAATTCCTTCCCACTACGTAGTCAGGCTTGTTATGTCCTCATTTGGGTGGGTCACCCCCCTCCCCCACCTGTCAAACATGGCTCCAGCAGCACTGCTCACGGTGGATGGGTGGTGGGGGGTCTGAGGATGGGGAAGCAACAGAACTTCACTCCTCAAATCCTGGTGGGCAAAGCAGAGAGGTCAGGGGCAGAGTGCAGCAGTCAGCGCTGCGGGGCTGTGAGTAGTGCCCGAGCAATGACCAGGCTGTAATACAGTCAGGAAAGGCGATTATTCGAGAACAGGAGTCATGATTTGGGTCCATGGCCGTGGGACAGTCCCAAGGCATTTCCCATCTGGGTGAGGGCAAAGGGGAGATTTAAAGGGTCAGGCAGGAGACGGCCTGAGGTTAGGGCAGCAGGATGGATACTGGAACAGCTGCAACTTGCTTCCCTAGGAGAGGCAGGGGCAGAGCTGGATTCCTTAGCTTTTGTATCAGTTGTTAACATTAAATACTGTTTTGAAATCACTCTACTTCAGTTTGTTTCTATCTTTTTCTTTTTATTCTTACATGCTGTATCTCCTAGTGCTCAATGATTTCAGGGTGCTTGACTTAGTATCTCAGTATAAGCTCAGCAGTTTAAAAATAACAATGCTGTCACTGCTAATAGCATATAATTACTCAAAACAATGTAGTTCTGTATTTCGAGATGTAATGTTATAATGTAGTATCGATATAGTTACTAGAAACAAGATAGTTGTATATCGTAATGCAGTAGCTCCCCCTTACCTGTGGTTTCACTTTACGTGGTTTTAGTTACCCCATAGTCAACCACGATCCAAAAATAATACATACAATACGATATTTTGAGGAAGAGAAAGACCACATTCATACAACCTTTATTATAATATATATTTACAATTGTTCTCTTTTATTATTGTTGTCACTAATCTCTTACTGTTCTTCGTTTATAAATTAAACTTCTCCATAGGTTTGTATGTATAGGAAAAAATACAGTACATTTAGGGTCAGGTACTATCTACAGTTTCAGGGATTCACTAGGGCTCTTGGAATTTATCTCCCATGGTTAACGGGGGACTACTCTATAAAATAATATATATAACAATAATGCATATTGTAATAGCAATGTAATTACTAAACTCTTAAGATTGATTTTGCAGTTAATCTTGTCCTTAGGTTTCTAGGGTTGTTAGATCATTGTTTTTCAAAGCAGCTTGAAGTGGTTTTGTGTTGGTCTCAGTCCACTGATGATGCTTTTTTCTTAAACCATGCTGCTTGTGACAGCCCCACACATTTCGCCAGCTGGGGTCAGAGCTGTGACTGCCTTTCTAGTTCCTAACATTCGTAGTACCCACCTCTGCAACAACCATCCAGGGTCTTCAGGAAAAAACAAGGTTTATTTCTTAGTGCTCATGGAGGGTACAAGAGACTCCCAGGGACAGAGTGGTGTTGCAGGTAGAGAACTGGAGGTACAGTGGGTCTGGGCTGTGTCTTTATTGGGGTTGAGTGTGAGGTGCTTGGGGTTTTGAGGGTTCGCTTGACTAGCAAATTTCAAACTTAAGAGTGAAAATTAGTTTTGTGAGAGGAAGCCCAGGGTTAGCTACGTAGGTCAACCCAAACTTCTGAATGGGTGTGGTGGCCTGGTTCTTTGTCTGGTTTAGCTGATGACTGTCACGTAGCTGGCAGTATGTTGATTTGAGTCAGTTGTCTTTTTTTTTTTAAGATTTATTTATTTATGCATACAAGCTGGGGTGTAGGCCAGAGGTGTGGGGTGGTGAGAGGATTTACCAGAGACAGAGTGGGGAGCAGAACAGGCAGATCGACTGAAGTACACTGCTGAGGGGAGCAGCAGGCGAGGCAGGAGAGGTCTGCTGCACCACATGGGAATCTCCCTGGCCGGGTATTGAACTCATGCTGCAGTGGCTCTGGATAGCTTCATAGTGCTGCGCTTAACCCACTGCGTTGTGCCACCAGGGAGACCCAGAGTCAGTTGTCTTTGAAATTGATGCCTTCGCACCAAAAGCTTAATGTCAGCACTTAATTTATAATCAGAAAACCTAATTGTCAGGCACTTTACTCCACCTGGTTTTTTTGTGCGGAACTGATGCTAATTCAGTACCCAGTTCAGATCATTGTTTCATTTTCTTTTGAGTTTTAGGGATTGCTCTTTTCTCCTTAATATAATTTTGTGTGGTGACTCTAAACTATGAGGTTCTCAAAGGCTGTACGTTCAAAGAAATCTGCCTTCCCCTCCAGCCTGTGCCTTCCTCTCCTTAGGCAGCCACTTCAGTCTAAGTTTTCATTGTTTACTCTCAGCAGAGACACTCAAGGCATATATTTAATATGCTCATGTCTAATACCCTGATCAGCTGTGATATTTCTCTGCCTTGAGGGCCCAGGATGCATTTACCAGCTCTTGGTGGCACGAGGTTGTGTCATTCCCACATCATTGCGGTGTTCTACAAGTTGTTCCTTTGGTATAGATTCCGGAGGTGGGGGGAGGGGGGCAAACACATAGTGGGCTTTTTAGATACAGCGTGACTTCTCGACATTTGTGTCCTGCTCCAGGTTGTCACGGGGTCGGGCCGCCAGGAGGCTCAGAAGACCGACTCTGAGTACAGGAAGCTGTTTGACCTGGCGCTACAGGGCCTGCAGCTCCTGTCACAGTGGAGCGCCCACGTCATGGAAGTGGTAGGCGCCCGGCACTTGCTTCTCCACGGGAATGCAGGGGCTGATGCCTTTTCAGTATTAACGCTGGTCTTTGGGTCAAAAGCGTTTTCTCTTTTTACCATTGGCTCTGGAAACCAGAACACACAGCAGGTCCTCAGATGATGTCATTTCATTCAGTGTTTTTTCCTTATAACGTTGATAAGAGAAAGGAAATGCCAGAGTTTAATAAAATACTGTTACTTTAAGACCAGATTTCTTTATGTCTCTTCACTGAAAGTCAGAGTTTCCAGTAACCTATGGATGATTTAAGTGAGGACTTTTGTAGGTAAATTTATGTCTCTAAAAGTACTTCCATCTGTGTGCATTATAATAATGGGCCTTGTCTTTTAAATATGTTGGTAGAATTAAATTTGTGCCCATATAATAATTTTTACTTCTCATTTTAAAAAATATTTCTCTGGAGTTCCAGCCATTGGTTTCTTTTGTTTATATTGGCAAAATAGTTCCTGATTTGCATACCTATGAATCCTATAAATAGATTTGGATACTTACAAATCCTATAAGTAAACTTTCCCCAATGTCGTTTGTTTCGATCAGATTAAAAATTATTAAATTGGCTGAGTAAGTACATGATCATTTGAAAGCTAATTCTTTTTAAAATAGTGATGAAATGCCTAGAGTCTTAACTGTACAACACACAACATCGAGGCCATTTTAATTGATGTATTTCCTAAACCTAAAATCATGCAGCCAGAATCCTTTTTGGTTTTAGGGAGGCAGGGGGTGTGTGTGTGTGTGTGTGTGTGTGTGTGTGTGTGTGTGTGTTGCAAGCATACATGCATGGGTGTGAGTGTGTGCATATCTATGTACCTGTGCAGTGTGGGTAAATGCACTCATGCACACCTGTGTGTGAGTGTGCAGGTATGTGTGTATGGGTGTACATGCATGAATATATGTGCTGTGTGTGATGAGCAGGGGACATGCTTATGTGTGTGGGACTGGTAGTTAAGTGCTGCCTTCAGTGTGACGTCTCCCCCTCTCTGACGACACCAGTATTCATGGAAACTTGTGCACCCAACGGACAAGTACTCCAACAAGGACTGCCCCGACAACGCCGAGGAGTACGAGCGCGCCACCCGCTACAACTACACCAGTGAGGAGAAGTTCGCCCTGGTGGAGGTGCGGTTTGTCTGCTTTCTCTTCCTCCTTTGACGCCAGCCTCAAGCTGTCTTCCTTTCCAGAAGCAAAGGCAACAGACTTGAAAAAACTGCTTGGTTTTTGACTTTGCTTCAGCATCGGGCAGCCCTTCGCTTCCATCATACTTGTGAAGCAGAGAATGATATTGGGAGGGGTGTCCTGCTCTCCGAGTTGACAGCTCCCCCCTAGGGAAGGTTGATCATGAGTGTCTGGGAGCAGGGAGCAGCTTTGGGGAGCAGCTTCTGGATGTGGGCATGTAAGAGGAAGGAGACAGAACTTGAGGAGTGAGAGAGAACCTGGGTGTGTCTGGCTCTCTGTTCCCACCAGCCAGTCAGCCCCTCCACCAGTTTCTCTTTCCTTCTATGGCCTTTGCCCTCTGGTAACCACCATTCTCTTGTCAGACTCTGAGGGTTTGTTTTTGAGTTTTCATTTGTTTCCTCATACTTCATGTGAGTAAAATCACGTGGAGCTTGTCTTTCTCTTTCTCACTGACTTTCTCCCCTCAAGGTCCACCCCTGTCACACGTGGGAAGATTCCATCTTTTTGTTTTCAGCTCATTTGTGTTCCACTGTGTGTGTTCTTCATCCATTCGTCTGCCAGGGAGCACTTAGGTTGGTTTCGTATCTCGGCTATTGTGAGTGTTGGAGAATAACCACAGTGTTTCTGTAGAGGCTTTACCGTTTATATGTCTGCCAGCAGTGTACAAGGGTTCCTTTTTTCCACAGCCTAACTTTTCACATTATTAAGTCTTTTGAAGCTTGCTGATCTTTAATCTTGATAAAGATCAGTTTATCTATTTATCATGGTTGTTTATGCTTTTGCTGTCCTGTCTTAATAAATGATTGTCTAACCAGTTCACAAAGATTTACTCCTGCTTTCTTCCAAGAGTTTTATACTTTTCCCTCTTACATTTAAATATATGATTGCTGGGCCTCCCTGGTGGCACAACGGGTTAAGTCTCAGCACTATGAAGCCATCCAGAGCCACTGTGGCATGAGTTCGATCCTAGGCCAGGGAGCTTCCCACATGGAGCAGACCTTTCCTGTCTCGCCCGCTGCTCCCCTCAGCAGTGTACTTCAGTCAATCTGCCTGTTCTGCTCCCCACTCTGTCTCTGGTGAATCCTCTCATCCCTCTGCACCTCTGGTCTATACCCCGCTTGTATGTATAAATAAATCTTTAAAAATAAATAAATATATGATTGCTATTGATTTAGGTTTTTTTTAAGGTTTATTTATTTATACATACAAGCTGGGGTATAAGCCAGAGTCATGGGGCGGTGAGAGGGTTCACCAGATACAGAGTGGGGAGCAGAACAGGCAGATCAGAAATACACTGCTGAGGGGAGCAGCGGGCGAGGCAGGAGAGGTCTTGCTGCACCATGTGGGATTCTCCCCCGCTGGGCGTCGAACTCGCATCGCGCACTGCAGACAGCTCCACAGCGCAGCGCTCACCCACTGCGCCACCAGGGAGGCCCTGATTTAGTTTTTTTATACAGTGAGTGGTGGAGTTGTATTAGGGATATCCAGGACCCCTTGATTTACTCAGATTCCACCAGACTAAGTAGCTGCTCTCTCCTCAATTTTGTGTTTATTACAGTAAAAGGACATTGTTTAAAGTGAGGGAAAGGAAAAGGCACATGGATGAGGTTCAGGAGGAACCAGGTGCAAACTTTGCGTGTCCTCTGTGGGCTTAATTCTCCCTGCAAGAATGGATAACAGTATGTGCCAAGTGTGCCAGCCAGGGGAGTTCACCCAAGCCTTGGTGTCCCGGGTTTTTACTGGACCAGTAATGGGACATGCAGTGTCCACTTGGTTGACCTCAGATACCAGAGCAAAAACAGCTGGTCCCCATAAATTACATTGTTGGCATTTACTATTGGTGACACTGGTGCTGAGTGGGTCAGAGCCTCAGGGCACACAGACACTCTTGTCAGCAGAATATTCCAGTGGGTCGGAGTTCAGTTCCTAGGAGACAACCAAGGGCCAGTTTGAAGACGACTTTCTTGGAAATGTCTAGGGTTTGATAATCCTTTCCTGCACAGAAATCCAAGTTTATTCTTTCGCAGGTGGATGCCCAGTTGTCCTGGGACTATTTATTGAAAAGGCAGCATTTTCCTCTTTGAATTGCTTTCATGCCTGTTTCAGATCATCTCTCTGTAAATGTGAGGGTTTATTTCTGGAAACTCTTAATTGACCTGTAAACTGTGTGGTGATGTCTGCCTTTTCATTCTTAAACACTGTTGAGTCATGCCTTCTTGATCCATCTTGTTGGACATTTATCAATTTTATTATTCATTTATTTTTAAAACAACTTTTGTTTATATCCCTCTATAATGTTTCCTATCTTTTTCTATTTCATTACTTTTGCTTTTAGACATATTCTTCTACTCTGCTGGCGGAGGGGTTTATTTTGCTGTTCTTTCTTAGAAATTTGGGATGTTAATTTTATTTTCAGCCTTTTAACGTCCTTTAAAGTATGCATCTAAAGCTCACCTTTTCATACATTCCTTACAGTAGACTGCAGTATTTTCATTTTTATTCAAATTGGTTTGAATTTGAATTCAGTTGAATTTGAATTGGGGAATTTGCTTTTTTTCCATTAGAAATTTCCCTTCTTCCCCTCTCAGGGAAAAGCAACACAGAGTCATCAAACAAATCCCCAGAGCAAAAAAAAAAAAAAGAAAGAAAAGATGAGTGTGCAATGAGGGCTGTGATTTCTGATGTCAGCCCAGAGAGGGACTTTAGTTTCACACATCATCAAAGTCTTTTATGCATGTTAATTCGTGTGACATTGGTTTTTTTTTTTTTAAGATTTATTTTTTATTTATACATACAAGTTGGGGTACCGGCTAGAGGCGTGGGGCGGTGAGAGGGTTCACCAGAGACAGAGCGGGGAGCAGAACAGGCAGATCAGAAATACACTGCTGAGGGGAGCAGCGGGCAAGGCAGGAGTGGTCTGCCGCGCCATGTGGGATTCTCCCCGGTCGGGCGTCGAACTCGCGTCGCCGCTGCCAACAGCTCCACAGCACAGCGCTTAACCGCTGCACCACTAGGGAGGCCCCTCGTGTGACACTGTTTAAAAAGATTGTTTAAGAGGTTTGGGCTTCAGAAACTTGCAACTTCTCTTTTCACCTAATTACATATTTACTTTCCCAAATCATTTTTTTCCTTCATCCTCCTTCTATCTTCTTTCCTTCTTGCTCTTTCTCCCTACCACTCCCTTCTTCTTATGCTTTCTTTTCTTCCTCCTCCTCCTCCTCCTCCACACCTCCTTTTCCTCTACCTCTTCCACCTTCACTTCCTCCCTCATTTCAAAGGACTACTTAGGAAGTCCTCTCCAAGAGCGTGTGCCCTTAAGGATGTGGGACTGTTTTGCACTAGTTACCAAACTCAAGGCCTGTTGGCTGCAGGAGAACAGATCCACCCCTGCCCTGGATGCTCACGGCGGCCTGAACTATTGACAGGGACTGAGCTCCTTGTTCTTGGGGAGAGTTCAAGGGGCAGCATCTGAGAGGCAGCGTGCAGAGAGGCTGTGGGCACAGAGGGAGGCAGAGGCTCCCGGCCCACATGAGACATGTCAGAAGGAGCCATCTCCTGTCGCCCTCTTGTGCGCTGAAAGTCATGTGTTCCCTGCAGGTGATCGCCATGATCAAGGGCTTGCAGGTGTTGATGGGCAGGATGGAGAGCGTGTTCAACCACGCCATCAGGCACACCGTCTATGCCGCGCTGCAGGACTTTTCCCAGGTCACCCTTAGGGAGCCGCTCCGGCAGGCCATCAAGAAGAAGAAGAATGTCATCCAGAGGTCAGCTCCCCCGCACACACCTCCTGGCACCTCCACCATGCAAAGCAGTAGGGTCGGCTTAGGCTTAAACAGTCACAGAGTCACATTTTCACGGAGTCACATTTTCATAAATAAGTTCACATTTATCGTCAACCTGCAGACTAGAAACCCTCTTGGTGAATTGCCTCCACCTGTAGGGCAGGGGGTCCACTTGTCAGCGTCAGCATAAAGGCATCAATCGCAGAGTGCCTGTCTGCATAGACTGGGGACCCAGGGGCACGGTGTGTTTATCTCAGGGTAGAGGAGGGTGTTTCGGGCCTGGGGACAATTCTGTCGGCTTTCCATCCCACACACAGTGTATCTGCAGTATTTCTGCGTCTGTTTCTTTTGGCCTGTCTACAAATAGGACATAGACATGGTCAAATAGGACATAGACACTGCAAAGAATCCAGTGTGATCTTAAGCTCCTTTTCTTCTAATGTTTAGCCTTTTAGATAACGTTGTCTTTTAAAGACGTCTATGGAAAATGAAGCTTACAGGACCCTACAAAGTTATTATATTCATTTTGATGCTTTATAATTGATTTATTTCTCACCTGGTGTGGTGAAACTTTTAATTGATAAAATGTGTCGTGCTGTGGGACTTAACCAGTTTGTTTTCTCACCTTTAGGCCTTAGCGGAGAATGTTATAAATCAGGCTTCCCATTTGATAATAGAATCCCCACTGCATGTGAAGTGTCCATTTGTAGTCTAGAAGTAATTTCGGTTTTGATTAGAACCTTCCTCTTGTGTGAGCAGGGCTGGCGTGTGGGTGCATCTGCCCTGGTGTGAGTGTGGAGCCCATGGGGTTCTTCACACATGGAACCCTGGTGGAGACCTCATGTTCCTGTTAGAAAATGGGGGTTCGGCTTCAAAGAAGTCCAGTCTCCTCTCCCTGGGTGGACTCTGTGTTCTGTCCTTTCCCTGTCCTACCATGAGTCAGTGTTGAGGAAATAAAACTTCACTTCCGGCTGATGCAGACTGCAACTACATCAGATTCTCTCGGTTCCCAAGAGCAGTCTATAATTTAAATTCACATTGAGTTGGTCCATTACTCCATCCCTCCCAACCCCCACACCCCGTCCCAAGAGGGTTTTGTGAGTGAGTTAACTGTCAGTCCAGGAAATACAGTTCTGTTCATGTCCTGAGGGCGTCAGTGCCTGGGCCTGGCCCGTAAATGGACTGGGCTCTTTAGTGTCCTGCAGGCCATCAGGAAGACCGTGTGTGACTGGGAGACGGGTCACGAGCCCTTCAACGACCCAGCCCTGCGTGGCGAGAAAGACCCTAAGAGTGGCTTTGACATCAAAGTGCCCCGGCGAGCCGTGGGACCCTCCAGCACACAGGTTCTCGTCCCCCCTGCTCCCCTGCTCCCCCAACCCCCAAGCAGACTCACTCTGAAGTGGGAGGGCAGTAAGCTGGGGTGGGAGTAAAATGCTGTCTCTGCTGTCTGTCAGGGCAGGTCAAGTATTGCCTGTGTCTTCCTGCTCCTTAGTTCCCCTCCCGAGGGAATCTGGAATTCTCCTCTTTGGCCATTTGCTGGCAGAACTTAATTGGACAGCATTTCAGCTCCTGCCCTTAAAATGTGGGCGAAACGCTGTGTCTTTATTTACACTGTGCTTCCTGATAGATGTTTAAACGTTCAATTATGATGTTTATTTGGGGCCTGGAAATGAGCATTACTAAAGAGAAGGCGTTTGGAAATAATACTACGTTGCTTTCGTGCTTCCCTGGTCTTAAGCTGTTTTCTCCCCTGGCATGCTCAGCCCACCCCCACCCCCCCACTCTTACCCCGTTTAATATGCCCCTCTGCTGTCCTCCCGTTTTGGGACCTGGTACTTCCTCCTCGTCTCTGTCGGAGGCTCTTATAATCTCTTCTGCCAGCTTTTTGGAGAATTAACAGCAAAGCGCATGCTGGCTCTAATACGGAACCTTGCGAAGTCGAGGCCGGCCTCGAGCCCCGCCTGGGTCTGACCTGTCGCACGTGCCCGCCCCACCCTGCGTCTCGTGGATCCCGTGTACGGCCCCAGCCCCGTGTCGTGCGTGTTTGTGACTAACGCTCTCTCCGCCTCTCCCGTCTGTCTGTGTCTAGCTGTACCTGGTGCGCACCATGGCCGAGTCTTTGAGCTCTGCCGAGCTGCTGAGGCAGCTCAAGTCTCTAGGCATGGAGAGGCTCTTGCATGTGGTACACGCGTTTCTGAGGCAGTCCTACATCTATCCGCCTCTTTTAACCTTCGGTGGTAAGACATTGTTTGTTTTTCTTGTTGACCTTTCTGGCACGGAGGTGAACCGCTCCGCCACAACAAGCTTTTCTTCCCAGGCAGCAGTAGCTTAGCTGGGCACCCAGCCCCCTTTTGGGGAGACGGCTTGGTGGGGGCTGTCCCCCAGGCCTGCTCTGGGCAGGGTACAGCGGAGCCGTCCTTCTCTGGTGGTCAGTGGGAGTTTGGCATAACTAATGTACCGTGTGTATTTTCTCCTTCACAAATATTCTCCCTGGATAATGCAGCTTTACATGGTGAGAACCATGCTAGAGTCCCTCATTGCAGACAAAAGTGGTTCCAAGAAAACCTTGAGAAGTAGCCTTGAGGGGCCCACCATATTGGACATAGAAAAATTCCATCGAGAGTCATTCTTCTACACCCACTTGATAAATTTCAGTGGTAAGAGACACTGCTGACCAGCGTCCGGCCCAGCATGTTCTAACACCGCTAACACCGTCCAGAACGCTTCCACCTGCCTGACCTTCCCCCGCTCTGGCCCCTCCCGCACCTAGACGGTGACCTGTGTTGTAACCTTTGTGGCATTCCCTCACCTGTCGCTTTAAATGCACGGCCAGCCACAGGCTCCCTCCAGTGGCGAGGCCTGGAGAAGGGTGAGGGCTGTGGCTCCGTGGCTGGCCCTGCAACATGAATACAAAGTCTTTGGAGTCCTCCGGGGTCGGAAACAGGCAAACGTAATCCATTGCCTGACTGGAGAGCGAGACAGCGATGAATCCCAGAAACGGGCCCCCAGGCATGGGTGCAAGGTGGCAGGTGACCCGATGCTGGCAGTGGTCCTTGGGGATGCCCATTGCCTTGGCCACATGCCACTGGACGCCTCCCGCCATCCTGGAGTCAGCACATTCACCCCTGGGCCCTGCTTCGTGCGGGAGCAGGGGCCTCCGTCCTGGCTGGGCGGCTGCAGGTCTGAAGTACACAGTGAGGCTTTTGTTTTCCACGCTGAGAGAACGGAAACCTTTTTTAAAAATCCGTCTCCATTTTACCCTAAATAGACTTGCACTGAGTATTCATGTAATGCTGCGTCTTTATCCTGAGTAAAATAGTATTTTTATTCTCCTTTGAAAAAGGCTATTGTTTCCTCCCAGTTCCACCAAGAGGCTCAGGGGGTTGGTGAGATCCTGCTGGTGGGCGGGGATGCCGTGCCAGGTGCCCTGCTGTGGGCAGGCCGAGGCCACGCTGCTCCTTTGCCAGCAGCCACGCCGTGGTGTCTCGGCCCCTCTGGGAGTGTCCCCTCCCTCCTGGCTTAGGGCTGAGAGCGAGGGCACTGGCGCCTGGCACGGGGCCCTATCAGCCACCCGGTGCGTCCTCTGTGCTTGTGGACCAATGACTTGGTGTCCTTTGAATCCTTCAAGAAACTCTGCAGCAGTGCTGTGACCTTTCTCAGCTGTGGTTCCGCGAGTTCTTCCTGGAGCTCACCATGGGCAGGAGGATCCAGTTCCCCATTGAGATGTCCATGCCGTGGATCCTCACTGACCACATCCTGGAGACCAAGGAGGCGTCCATGATGGAGTGAGTGTCCCTCCTGTGTCTCTGCTCTCTGCTTGTGGTGACTGGGGCCCTTGGCATTTGGGAGGTACAGATGGGGGCCAGACCTTCTCAGTACTTCATTTGAAGTCAGAATTCTTGGGGTGAGACTTCAGAGGTTAGCATAAGTTAACAGGTATCTGGGCTTCAGACTGACACCAGGAGGTTGGAGTGAGTGAGCCCCACTTGCCCAGGTGCTGGCAAGTCCCCGACAACTCGGCGGGGGCGGTGAGAAAGGTGAGATGTGGCTGGCCAGGCCCCTAGGCACAGCGTCCGACGCAGGTGAATTTGGGAGAGGAGGTGTCCACTGAAGGCTTTGTTCTGCGCTCAGGACTCAGGACAGGGGCAAGGGTCAGAGACCTTCAAAATAAGAAATGGGCGCAAGGGAAAGTAATTAAAAAGGGGGTGTCTTGTGATGTCCAGACTTGGGGTGGATCCATTGGGTCTGCTCACAGGACAATGAGACAATGGGAAGCACTGCGACCTCTGCCTGTGTGTCAGCCCCCAGGAGTGACTGTGGAGGGAGGGGGTGGCCTCCGCTTCTCTGGAGCAGCCCCAGCCTCTGTCAGAGTGGTACGAGGGGCATGAGGCCCAGTGCCTCTGTCACTCTGCTTGTTTGGGCTCACCCCATCCCCCTCTCCTCTGCTGCTCACATGGCCTCACCCCCGTGAAATGGGAGCGGCGTGGCAGCCTCAGAAGGTGGCTGCTGGCTTGTGTCTAGACAGAGGGCAGGGGCCAGCAGCTCTGGCCATGCTGGGTGAGCGCGTGCAGTCAGCGGGACCTGGATGTGTGTTTCTTAAGTCAGCTCATTCTTAAAAATAAGAAAATAACTCACTTGCGTTGTTGGAAAAAACTGCCTACTGGTGGTGGAAAACTTGGAAAGATGTGAGAAAGTGCAGTTACAGGAGACCCCGTGGTCCCTGCCAGTGCCCGGGGTCTGGCTGGGGTAGGCACGGCCACCTGTGGGGTCTCCCAGCTGGTGGACAGGTGCCCACAGGTTTGGGGCTTGAAGGTATTGCTTTTCCTCACGTCTGGGGAAACCAGTAAAGTCAGACTTCTGGTGGCTTGTGGGGCCCGGACAAAGAGGCGCGGGTAGAAGCCGGCTGACCACACGCCCCTCCGCAGGTACGTGCTGTACTCCCTGGACCTGTACAACGACAGCGCCCACTACGCCCTCACCAAGTTCAACAAGCAGTTTCTCTATGACGAGATCGAGGCAGAGGTGAGGACAGCCTTGAGGAACTTCCCTTAACTTCCTTTTTCTGAGTATTAGAAGTAAACTTTGTCATACGACGAAATGAACTTTGGAAGTGTCATGTTTGGGTGAACCCTGCTGCCTGTCCTTGACGTATCTAGGAGTCTCAGCACAGACACTGGGGCGATGGGTTCCTGCTCCTCACGGCACCCCCTAAGACCCTTTCCTCTGTGAGCAGGCGCGTTGTGCTCTGTAGATGCCCTGAACCACCCCCTATTTTTCATGTTTTGCTTTTCATGTTTGCTTTTTACATGTCATTTCTTGATAAACCTCCTTGCATGTAATTTTTTAGTTACATTGGATTGTTTCTTGAGGACAAATGACTGAAAGTAGGATTATTGGGTCACTGTATGCAAAGCTGTAAAGATGGATCTTGTTCTCTAACTTAACATGTAGGAGAATTGAACCTCAGCAGATTGCGGGTGTGTCTGTGTTCCTCCTGGGAGCACTACCACGAAATGCTTCTGCAGGGAGGCGTGTGGGCTCTTGTGCAAAGCAGCATGGGTTGCCCTCCACGTACATGGTGTCATTTTCGCAGATTTGGGGGTAGATGTGAGCCCCATTTGCAGGTACATTTTGTGGGGTGAAGTTCCAGGGCTGTGTCTACCCTCCATCTCTGATCTGCTGGGTGCAGTCAACCCCACTGCAGGCGAGGCCAGAGGTGGCCACAACGAATGTTCATGGTGGTGGCAGATGCAGACCTCCAGGTGGTGACCCCAAATGCAATTCACGTTATCCTTCTGGGGATGAAAAGGTGTTTTCCTATTCCTTTGCATTTGAGAGGATAGGAGCATTTTTCTCCACAGTGAGGAGACCCTGGCATAATTTTCAGTGGCTGTGTAATGGTTACTTGGCCACACTGTGATGAATTTAATCTGCTCTCATTGGACAGTATGGTTGTTACTGGTTTCCCTTTTCTAAAAAGAACCTCAGTTAGTTGCTGTAACAAAAGATTTATCTTGTGTTATTTGATCTTGATTTAGGGAATCGATAGCTAATGCCTGCTTGCCTGCTTTCCTTTTCTGCAGGTGAACCTGTGCTTTGACCAATTTGTTTACAAGCTGGCAGACCAGATATTTGCATATTACAAGGTTATGGCAGGAAGGTGGGTGTCTGGTTTGTGATTTTGGTATGAAATCCTGCATGATTGGATTTATATTTGCACTAAAATTCACAGCTCCTGAGACATGTCCTCCTTCCTTCTCTACCAGTTTGCTTCTTGATAAACGGCTGCGGTCAGAGTGCAAGAATCAGGGGGCTACGATCCACCTCCCACCATCTAACCGCTACGAGACGCTGCTCAAGCAGAGGCACGTGCAGGTGAGCCCCGCTGGAGGCAGCTTTGCAATGGAGGGGTTTTCAAAGGGCTCGCTGGGTCTTAGTATGTGCTGTGTGTATGTGGCTGTGGAAACAGCCTTATACAATTTTAATAAGACTTTAAAGCTGGTTTCTATTGAATAACCTAAGCAAACGAGAAGGCCTACAGTGCCCTGTGCCTGCCCTGCCTGGGCCCAAAGCACTTTGCTTCTCTCCAGGAGCACAGAAGCTGGATCTTAAGAACAAAGGCTTTTCCACTCAGTGTCAGAGACACTTTCTCTTGGCCAACACAAAGAATAAAATATATATATGTAGTACTTGTCTCTTATTTCTTTAAAAAAGAAATCACAAAATATTATAATTCTACTAGTCATCTACAGATAACCACCACTGATGTTTTGGGCCATTTTTTCTCTGGGGTTTTGTCCATATCTTTATGTTGAAATGCTGCTGAGGTTCAGCTGTGTTGTTAAGTAGCATGAAATAGAGATGGAGTGATTTTCTCTTATTCATCCCTGTAACTCCATAAAGGTTAGCTTTGTGAGGCTGCTATATTTGTGGGAGATGGGGCTGGACAGTTTGAAGGGGTGATGACTGACAGACACAAATTCTCCAAGGTCTCTGGTGAGGCTTGGGGTTTCTGCTTTTGGTGTTAAGTGTAAATTCAGTGCACAGTTCTGTACATAAAGGCTTTTGACTTATAAAATTTCAGCTCCACGAAAGTAGGATATTTGATCACGCATGTACCTATAAATATGTAAAATTTTATATAAGTATTTAAATTTCTTCTGTGTCCTACTAGAAGCACATTTTATTTGTCTGACCATTTGGAATTGGTTTCTGGAAAGTACGTTTCTCTATACCTATACGAATAGGTAGCATTTTGCCTTTTTGTTGTTGTTTACCCTCCCCCAGCTCCTAGGCAGGTCTATAGACCTCAATCGTCTGATTACTCAGCGTGTCTCAGCAGCCATGTATAAGTCTCTGGAACTGGCAATTGGTCGATTTGAAAGTGAAGACCTTACATCAATAGTTGTAAGTACTCTCCCTATTAATCAGACCTAGCAGATTTGGGGGACATTGCTTGCAGGACTAATGCTAATTTTACTCTTGTCCTTATTGATAACTTAAACTAATGGCAGGTGCAATTCTTGCATAGGAGCCAAACGTGTACTAATTGAGCTTGACCTACTGGACATCTTTATTACTATCTTTAGTAGTCACAATTCTAAAATGACTTCAACAAATAATCGTGACCTTGAATAAATTACACCTAATTATGGCAAAAGGTAAGGCAAATGGATTAAAGGAGAAAAGTTTTAAAAATCAAAAAGAAATGGAGACAGGAAAAAGAATGAGAAAGAATGATATAGAGGACAGGATCCAACATGTATATCATCAAGGTCTCAGAAGAAAATCAGTGCAATGGATGGAACAAATAACATTCGTAAAATAAAAGATAATTTCATGTATATTAAAAACGTATATCACATACCTGTGGAACTGGCCCAAAGGCACCAACACCAAGAAATACTGCAGGAAAAGTAGTAGACTATAAAAAAAAATCCTTTGAGTATCTGAGTGGAGCATTCAGGGAAGGCAAATCCAGTTGTCCTCGTAACTTTTCCAACTCTTCATGTCAAAAGCCAAGGAAAGGAAATGCAAACTGAGGATTCTTGCCAAGCCAAACTGATCTTCCAAGAATAACAGCCACATACAAATGGTGTTGGACTTGCAAGAACTTGCAAGACAATTATCATTACTTGAGAAGTTACTTCAGGTAGAACAGAAGAGGCCTGAGTGGGGGAGGGGCCCAGGGCACAGTACCTCGCTTTGAGCATCTGCAGAGAGACTGAGCTGTGTCTGCTAGGTTGTCCCAGGGCTGAGATCCACAAGGACCTTCTTAGAAACATAGTTTGATACAGGCTGTGGCATCAGAGTTGTCATTGGCCTTATATGATTTTTTTTTAGCTGTATTTTTTTAAAAGAGAGAAAATTGACAAAGCAGTATACGACATGCTGATTTCAGTGTACAACATAAAGAAGACTTGATATTTGTATATGTTGTGAGTTGATCACCTCACATAGTTAGTTACAAATTTTTTTTCTGTGGTGAGAATTTTTAAGATCTAGTCTCTTAGCAGCTTTCAAATACGCAGTACAGCATTATTAATGACGCTAGTGTCCATGCTGTATGTCACATCCCTGTGACTTACGTCTTTTATACCTGGAAGTGTGTACCTTTTGATAACCCTCCCCCATTCCTCAACCCCCAGCCTAGTCTCTAGCAACCCCCAATCTGTTTTGCACAGTGAAAATATACTGCAAATCATATGAGTGATTTCTGATTTACTCAGTCATATTAAAGAGCGAAAATGGAATCCATGAAATTAATTTTTTTTTAAAGATTTATTTATTTATGCATACAAGCTCGGGTACAGACCAGAGGTGTGGGGTGGCGAGAGGGTTCACCAGAGACAGAGTGGGGAGCAGAACAGGCAGATGGACAGAAACACACTGCTGAGGGGAGCAGTGGGCGATGCAGGAGAGGTCTGCCGCACCCTGTGGGAACCTCCCCGGCCGGGGGGGCATCCCATGGTCTCTCCTCTGTGCATGGAGGTAACAGCACGCAGGTAACCACTGGGGCCCGTGGGGGAGACCGTGGCAACGAGGACCTTTCAAAGGCCATGGGGAGGGTGTGATGAACTTAGGTCTGAGAAGCAAGCTCGCGTTGTCAGCCAGACCCCCGCTGCATCGCGTTCTTGGCCACACCTGCCACCTCGGTGCAGCCCATCCCCGCAGTGGAAATGGAGGCCACGGTGCAGGGCAGGTGCTATCCACAGGCCTGTCTTTGTGATTCCATAGGAGCTGGACGGCCTCTTGGAAATTAACCGCATGACCCACAAACTGCTGAGCAGGTACCTGACACTGGATAGCTTCGACGCCATGTTCCGGGAGGCCAACCACAACGTGTCAGCGCCCTACGGGAGAATCACGCTCCACGTCTTCTGGGAGCTCAACTATGATTTTCTGCCCAACTACTGCTACAATGGCTCCACCAACCGGTGAGTGTGCTGCTTGATCACCCCCAGGCCGCTGCCGCGGGGCGTCTGAACACAGTCTCTGCACCTGCACCATGCCCACGAGGTTCTGTGCCTCCCTCCTCATAATTTCTGGGGTCCAGGATTGTCAGCCTCCCCCGCCCCACCCCACCCCACCTTTGTCTCCTCCCTTTTCGGGTGCAGCCCCGAGTCAGCCAAGGGCGTGTGGGCTGTCCTGTGCATGGAGGTGAGCCGCGTCCCTTCCTCCACCCTCGCACCGTAGGGGGCACCTCCGCGTGACCACTCTGCTCGCCTGGGGCTCCACCTCCAGTAGCACTGGAAAAAACCATTGCTTCTCTGTTTTTAACATGTCTCCTGGTAGACTCATAATGGCTTCGCTATCTGAAATGGCTTGTCACTGTCCATGGTGCATATGGAAACCTGCAAGACAGACTGGGGGTTTTCTAAGAGACACTTAAGGGGTACCAACACTTCACCTGTTGCTTGGCATGTCAACTTATTTTGCAAGCCTGGGCACTAGGAGGACTGTGACTCTTGGTGTAACCTGCCTACCTAAATTGCGTCAGTGCTTTGGAAACGTGAGCCAGCGGTGGGCCTCTTTGGCAGGGAGCCCACAGAAGGGGGGGGGTGTTCAGGAGTCAAAAATGCCTTTGTCCCCAGGGTATGGTCACTTCTGTCCCTTAGTGAAGGCCGTGGCGGCCACCTTTCTCCATGTCATGTCACCATTTTTCTGTGTGAAGTTTGTAAGTAATTTGTTGGTTTTTTTTTAAAGATTGATTGATTTATGCATACAAGCTGGGGTACAGGCCAGAGGCGTGGGGCGGCGAGAGGGGTCACCAGAGACAGAGTGGGGAGCAGAACAGGCAGATCAACTGAAATACACTGCTGAGGGAGCAGCAGGTGAGGCAGGAGAGGTCCACCGCGCCATGTGGGAATCTCCCCGACTGGGCTGCCGACAGCTCCACAGCGCAGCACTTAACCGCGGCGCCACCCGGGAGGCCCAGTTTATAAGTAATTTGTAGGGAGAAAATTTGAGACTGTGTCAGTAACCTTTTCCTCTTACATTTGACCCACGAATTTTAGAATCTGATGATTCTTACCCAGATCAGCTAGCACTGTGGAAACTAAACAGTGGTGATGTTCTAACTTCAGCCCATCTGCTGTATCTGCCACACATGTTAGCTTTTGTTTATCTGTTTATTATCAGTAGAGACTCTCACTCAGGGTTATCATCTGTTCCTAGCATTATTGAACATGGTGGCTCCCCTTGGCCCAGTTGGAGGAGCCCCGTCTGGCTTCTGTACCGTCATGCGTCAGCATGGCCTGACTTCTGCACCACAAGACAGTCCAGGCATCATCTCGTACTTCTCCTGTTTTGTCCTTAAAACCTGTCATTTCTACAAGGATCCCTTTTAGTGGAGAATATCTTAAAACTAAGCCAGTTAATAAAAACGAAATCTGGGTGTTAGGTGTACTTCTTGCTACCAAGGTGTGATCAGAATCAGAGCTCGGAAATACACACATGTGTACTGCAGTAAGTTCCTGTGGTTGCGATACAGATAACCACAAATGGGAGGGGAGGCTGAAAACAGAAATTGCTTTTCTCGCAGTTCTGGAGACTAGGAGGCTAAAAAAGCAGGAGCTCAGCAGTGCTCCCTCTAAGGCTCTGGGTGGATTCCTCCCTTTCCCTTCCTGTCTTCTGCCAGCAAGGCCGGCAAGGGCCTGAGCATTCCTTGGCTTGCAGCTGCCTCACTCCGGTGTCGTCCTCCTGAGACACTTGGTCACCTCCTCCCTGGGTCTCTCTCCTCTTATGAGGATTCAAGTCATTTGCATTAAGGACCCACCCTGCTCTAGTGTGACCTCATTTTAAGAGAACATTTAACAGAACATCTGCAATAAGGTCACACCCTGAGGACTGGCAGTTAGGACGTCAGCTTTTCTTTTGGGGGAGACACAGCTAGACTGAGAGAGAGAGAGAGAGAGAGAGAGCGCACCTGTCTGTCACTGTCTTTACATTCAAACCACAAATTGATGCTAGTATCATCCTCTCTGGCTCAGCACCACAGAGTTCATTCTAGTCTTCACTTTCCACTTTTGCAACTTCCTTCAACTCAGTAGTGTTTCTTGTTTCCCTATTCTTAGCCTAATTATTCATTTGCTTATTTCTAGAAAATGCAAAAAGTAGTTTCAGAATTACTAATCCTTACCACTGAAACAAACCAACTGGAGCTCAAAATTTCTATTTTTTTTTCCTTTAGACTGGGAATATAAAGTCAAAATACGGCATTTAAAAATTATTTTTGGAGTAATAGGGCTTGGATTGACTCTCTTAAACAATTGAAAAACTGGAAAAAATCAGGAGACATTTTTTAAACATTGGACATTTCCCTGAGGGAATGAAAACAAATGGGTTGACCCTGTGATTTCCCTGGCTGTGTGCCCAGAGGCATCTTTGGGCCGTGGTGTAGAGGTGGGAGCACCCAACCACAGCTTGGGAAGTCTTGCTTGGAGATTTCCAAGATGGCTTGGAAATTGGGGACACTGAGACAACTGGGATTAAAAGACTCAGTATGGAAGAGAAGAGAGCTACACAGGGAAATCGCTCCCCAAGCCAGATAGGGTCACTTTAGTCTGCTTGAATGTTGCGCTGTAAGTTGTGCTTCGGGAGGCAAGGCAGAGAGCAGCTCTGAATAATCCCCAGAGTTCACTGTGAGGAAGACCTCATTGATTACCCAACCTTAGTAGAACTGCCAGGAAGGCCCACCTTCTGCTAACCTGCTACTCTGCCCACCCCCAATACCTCATGAAAGGATTCACCCGATGGGCAGGTAATTCAACAGCCAGCCTGCTCCCCAAACCTCAACACTCTTCAAAGAATAAGAACCAAATCCAGACACTTGACGTGATGCTCAGCCTGCTGGTCTCTGAGCAGACACACGTGTTCATTTCATGCACCAGCAATATTTTAAGTTACATCCCTTCTTTATATATTAAAGTGTAACGTATTCTTCATGGGTTTTAATAGTTTCTAAATCCACATGTTTTTATTACACGTCTTTGTAAAAGTTTTATGCTTAAATGAACATTTCCAGTTTGAAAACATTAGCCAATTGGGTGTTGCTTTAAAATCCAAGCCTTTATTTTTTCAGTGGATTCTACCCTGTTATCATGCCACAGTTCCCTGAATGATTGTGGTTACAGACACTTCATGTGCTCATTCTTCCTGTTAACTGGCCATCGATGCCCACCTCGGCCTTCCTGATCCTTCCCTGTGGGGCCACATCTGGGGGCCCTGCAAGCCCAAGTACTTGGTCCTCAACCAAGGCTGGGTTATACTTGAAATGGGTCTGGTACCCACAGAGCAGACTTTCTCCCTGAGTTTGGGGACGATGTTTACATGAAAGGACCATTGTGTTCTCACTGTGGTTCTGAAGTTTTAGATACTCTTAGAGTATTTCAGAATATTTATATATAATTCATTCTATTTTTGATTTCCTAAAATTATCCTGTGTGATGACCATATTAGTTAACTGAGAGGAAGATTTAATTGATGGGTAATGGAGAAGTACAGAATTTTGAAGAATAACTATTAAAGTTTTGGTTTTCTTCCTTTTTAAAAAAATCTTTCCTTTTCAGGTTTGTTCGGACAGTATTACCATTTTCTCAAGAATTTCAAAGAGATAAACAGCCTAATGCACAGCCTCAATATTTGCATGGATCAAAGGTAGGTTCTTTAATGTTGGTGTCACAATTTTAAGCTCACAATGAAGTGTATTTTGAAGTTTAATTTAAATCAACTTAGTTGCAATCATTTAAATGTACCCTGCCATGTACAGAATGTTGGTTTTTTTTTTAAGAATTATTTATTTATGCATACAAGCTGAGGTACAGGCCAGAGGCGTGGGGCGGCGAGAGGGTTCACCAGAGACAGAGTGGGGAGCAGAACAGGCAGATGGACAGAAACACACTGCTGAGGGGAGCAGCGGGCGAGGCAGGAGAGGTCTGCCGCACCCTGTGGGAACCTCCCCGTCCGGACATCGAACTTGCGTCGCCACTACCGACAGCTCCACAGCGCAGCTCCCAACCACTGCGCCACCAGGGAGGCCCCAGAATGTTATTTTTTTCCTTTCTTTCCATTAGCACTATCTTAAAAGGTAGTGTTGAGCTGGACAGCCACGAGCCATGTGGCAAGTAGCACCTAGGCTCAGCCTCACCCTGGCACTAAAATAAGGGAGATTGTGGAGAGTTTGAGGTTTAAAAACATCAGGCTAAGCAAGTATGTGGAAGAATCTCAGGCACATCTGTGACAAGGCCAGGGCCGTGCCCCAGTGCAAGGCAGGGTGCAGGAAAGAACTGGTGACGTCCTGAATCCACAGTGAGACTTGAGCAGGTTAGAACCATGCAGCCTGTCTAGAAAGATAAGACGGGGGTCCAGGCTGAGCGTGACTGGACTTGTAACTACTAAGCTAATACTACGGGTTAATATTTTTAGTACTTTAGGCATTCTTCCAACTTAATGAGAAAGGCACAGACATTGTATAATAAAAAGAGGACAGATGCACTAAGCAGAATTAAAGGTACAGTGAAATTCTGACTAGTCTCTGGCCAGCTGTGTCTGCAGGTCGCTCTGCCGCCCCTGCCTCCAGCATCTGGGCTCTGGTGTCCTCCTGGTGCATCTGCAACAGGCCCTTCAGCCACCATCCATCTTGGGCAGTCTCACCGCCCTTTATAAGCTAATATGCCCGTGTACAGTGTTCAGCCTGTCAGCCTAGAAGGAAAGGACAGGTGTCATCGTTGGAGGAACAAGCCAGAGTATTGAGTAGAGGGTGAGGGGGGTGGGGGGAGCCAGTGTTAGTGGAAATAGAAACTGCTTGTTTTGCAAGGTCACGTGCGACTTCAAGCTGGAAGTGATACTATTTAGCTGCCGAGCATGGGAGGCCCGGTGTGCTCTGTGGTGTCTGCCCTTTGTCCACCCGTTAGGCCCCTGGGGCCTGTGTCCACTGCCCTTCCCCGGTTCTCATGCGCCATGGTGGAAAGTGGGATGCACAGGCAGAAGAGCCAGGATCACAGGAGGTCACAGTTCTTGCCCAGACTCTGTATTGTTAGGACTCTCTGCTCGGTGTTCCTGCTTTTAAAAGTGTGGGTGCTGCCCAGTGGGGACGATCCGCAAGGCCCAGGTCAGCTGAGAGGGAGGCGTGGGACTGGGAGGATTGGGGGAAGAGATGAGGGGTGAAACCACTTCCATTGTCTGGGGTTTGAACAGCTGTTTTGTTTTTTTTGTTTTTGTTTGTTTTTCTTTTTAAGATTTATTTATTTATGCATACAAGCTGGGGTACAGGCCAGAGGCGTGGGGTGGCGACAGGGTTCACCAGAGACAGAGCGGGTGGCAGAACAGGCATATCGTCGGAAATACACTGCTGAGGGGAGCAGCGGGTGAGGCAGGAGAGGTCTGCTGCGCCATGTGGGAAGCTCCCTGGCCGGGCGGGACTTGCGTCACCGCTGCTGACAGCTCCACAGCGCGGCATTTAACCGCTGCACCTGCCCCGAACAGTTGTTTTGAAAACCAGCCATCACTGTCCCACTTGCCGTGTTCCAGACTGAGCGTCTTCTTTCTAATATTAAGTAATGTTTTTGTACGAATGATCGAGTTGCAGTCATGGTCTCGGGGCTCACGCCCTTAGGCTTGGGCCATGCCTGACTTCACCCAGAGTCGAGTCCTCTGTGCCCTGCGAATGGCTGTCTAGGAGCCAGAATAGCCAGACTGGACATTGGACAGGTGCCCTGGCAGGTTGGGACTGGTGTCAGCACAGCAGGGACGGGAGGGAGGAGGCAGGAGCATCTTCCCCTTCCCCTGTGCAGTTCCCCAGAAGCAGCTGCTCAGAGACGGGAGTGGGAGGGCATGCCCCTGGCTCACTACCGCCACCTGGAGGTAAGGGCGGGGCAGGACGCCCAGGCAGTTCACAGACCCCGCCTCTGCCCCACAGCCAGGTGATTCTCACTCTGTGGCCCCAAGAGAGACCTGCTCTCACGGTCTGGGTGCCTGTAGTTGAGTGAAACTAGCATCGGGGACAAACTTGGGGCTCCCACCCCCCCCCTTCAGTGTGGGGAGGGCACGATAGAGGACATAGACGGGGAGCCAAGGGCTGCCTGCACCACACAATGCACAACAGGGCACTTTCATAAGGCACCAGTTGGTCTGAGATAGAAAAGCTGTTTCTGCCATATTCTCTAGTCCTCTGTTCCTTAGAGGAGGGAGCTCTTCTGTCCATCCCCTTGATTACCTTCCCTTCCACTCTCTAGAGGAGAAACTTGAACTTAGTGCTGGGGGTGCTTATGCCTTGGAAAGGGGAGTCCGCTCCAATTCAGGCTGGTGGAGCCAGGCCTGGACCCACCTACTGCACCCCTTGGAAGGGGCGTGAGTTAGACCTTTCTTTTAAAGGATTGGAGTAAGTTCTATCATGCGTCCTCTCTGAAGTTAAAATTTAGTGGAACTAAAAGAAGTTTTATGTTTTTATAGAAATAGATCTAGAAAGTGGGTGAGTAAAAGAAACATTTCTTGGGTACCTGATAACTGGAACATTTGCTGTGACCCTTGACTTGATTCTGAGATGTTTACTCCCTTCCTCCTGCATGAACCACAGAGTCAGTTTTCATTACACTCTGATAAAAGGAGATGAGTCCCTGGGAAGGCAGAACTGAGAAGGGAGGTGGTTCTTTCCGCTCTATCCTCTACTTCCTCCCCCTCGCACCCCCTTCCCCCAGTATTTGGAGAGGGTCACAAGGGGTCATGAAGTGTTGGCCTTCGAGCAAAGGTCTATGCTGGTGATTTACCCTGGGTCTGCACAGCATCTGGGTGAGGGGTGTCAGGCCAGCCCCTCCAGGTCTCGAGAGGGGTGCATTCCTGGGGAGGGGGGCTCGTGGGGTTGGTTCTGAATGGGTTCCCCACCAGCGCTGCTGTGTCTGTGTGTACACTGTGGTGCTAACTGCTCAGGGGACACCTTTTCATTCTGCAGGGTTTTGCTCCAGGAATGCAGGCAGACAGCCAGGTTTCTGCTCCCAGGAAGTGCTGCAGTGAGCCCACAGTTCCTGGGGGGCCTGGGTGCAGGTTCACAACTGTTTGTGCCCAGGTGCAGAGCAGGTGCTGATTTCAGGGGAAAAAAAGATGGACTGAATTACATTTCATTGGTCCTTTGAAAGCAACTACCTATGACTGAACTTGAACTTCATGTAACAGATTTTAGCCTGTTTGAAAAATGTTTATGTCATTTTTATTCCTAAAACCTAAGCCAGTATTTTTGTTAGGTTGTTTGAACTTGAACAAAAGTCCAGATGAGTGACATTCACATCGCACATTCGTTTGATGCGTGTTATGTGACACTTCTTGGAGAAAAAGACAGAATGCCAAAACATGGGACGAGAGTGGAGCAGAGTCTGTGTAACAGAGACAGAGAAGGTTCTCGGAAAATCACACTAGAAATCAGTGACAAAAGGATGACAAGGAAATCAAACACTTGGAAGTTAGCATACTTCTCAATAATACTTGGGTCAAATAGCAAGTCTCAAGGGAAATAAGTGCATTGGACTGGACAAATGCAAATATACCGTATCAGAATATGTGGGATGCAGTGAAAGAAGTGCTGAGGGGCAGATAAATCCTTGTTTTCTTTTTTCTATTTTTAGCAAGCTTGTTTTTTTTTTGTTTGTTTGTTTTTGTTTTTTTTAAAGATTTATTTTTTATTTATACATACAAGCTGGGGTACAGGCCAGAGGTGTGGGGCAGCGAGAGGGTTCACCAGAGACAGAGCGGGGAGCAGAACAGGCAGATCAGAAATACACTGCTGAGGGGAGCAGCGGGCGAGGCAGGAGAGGTCTGCCTCGCCATGTGGGATTCTTCCCGGCCGGGCGTCGAACTCGCGTCGCCGCTGCCGACAGCTCCATAGCACAGCGCTTAACCGCTGCGCCACCGGGGAGGCCCAAGCTTGTTTTTTATAGCAGATTGAAGACTTACCCACCAGTAAGGGCAGCCTCACAAATAAGTTCTCTGGATTCCTCCACTTCCGGGCGCTGTGTGTTGACTGTGACCTGGGGACAGTGGTCTTCATCTTCGTGGGCGCAGGGGCTGTGTTGAAAACTGGAGGCCTCAGCGGGTACTGTATTCTCTTCCCCAGGCGCTGAACCTGGCCTACTCCAGCATTTACGGCAGCTACCGGAACTTCGTGGGCCCGCCCCACTTCCAGGTCATCTGCCGGCTGCTGGGCTACCAGGGCATCGCCGTGGTGATGGAGGAGTTGCTCAAGGTGGTCAAGAGCCTGGTACGTGTCCCATCATGCCCTTCCTCCGCCACACAGCCTTGGAGTCAATAGGGTGGGGGGCGGGGGCCAGGCTGGACTTCTCTGTGGTCCTCCAACAGATGAGGGCCTCATTTGAACTCTAAGTGCTTCTGATCATACATCATTGGATTTCCCCCCATCTTTCTCAGTTCATGAGAACAGCTCCATGTTATTTTCATTCAAAGAAATTAACCAAAATATTGCCTTACTGGTAAGAAAAGATTGCTTTTTTACATAGACATGGTCTCCCCACCTACCCTCCCCACACTTTTGTGAAGGAACACCGCTGTTGCCCAGACTTGTCGGAAAAAACTGTGCACAGGAGATGGAAGGCAGAACCAGGAGGTCATTCTAGAAAGACTGTGTTTTAGTCAGCAAGTGCCTGGGAGGTGACAGTTCTGGGAAGCCCCCCATTTCCATTTCTGAAATACCAGTTCTTAAAACAGATTTCAAAGAATTACCTTTACTGAGGGAAATGGAGCAGTACACATGGAGCTCAGAGCTGTTTCTGGAGAAGGGGAAGGTGGTTGGGCAGGGGGTGCCGCTGGCAAAGCGTCTGGCCTCAGCACAGCTGTCGCTGGTGAGGGACACGGTGGGTGCCCCTTGCTGGGGGCCAGGCGTTAAGTTGTGAGCCGAGGAGTCAAACACTCCTCTCTGACTCCAGGTTGAGGTTAGATGTTAGGTGTAGAAATCTCTTATTTGAGTCTTTTTGAAAAGGGAAAGAATCATTTCTAGATTTTAGTCTTCTATAGGTGATTTGTTTCTGTTAAGAGAGAACTTCATATAATCTTAAATTTTTTTCATTATTCATCTTTCCATGACTAAGCCCCTATCTTTGACTTTTGTGCCAAATACAGATTTTTCTTACCTTTCCTGTGATTCACACAATCACCAAGAGAAAGTCTGAGACTGAATTTCTTTCTTTTTAGAGATTTGTTTATTTATGCATAGAAGAGCTGGAGTGTAGGCCAGAGGTATGGGGGATGAGAGGATTCACCAGAGACAGAGTGGGGAGCAGAACAGGCGGTCTTCTGAAATATACTACTGAGGGGAGCTGCGGGCGAGGCAGGAGAAGTCTGCTGCGCCATGTGGGATCTCCCTGGCCAGGGATGGAACTCGTGCTGCAGTGGCTGCGGACAGCTTCATAGTGCTGAGACTTAACCCACTGTGCCATCAGGGAGGCCCGAGACTAAATTTCGGGCAACCTCACTGAGACAGCTGTCCCTCGAGATGATGTGGTCACGAAGAGTGTAAAGCAAAGGCTGGTAGAATTTTGAAGCTTGCTCATCTATGCCCATGTAGGTCAGGATCAGGAATCAATTAGAATGTAGAAGAGTTGACTCTGGCACAGTGGAGACCCTTTACCCCCCACACCCCCCAGGCCCAGGAGGACTCCCAGCCGGAGCCTTGTCCCTAAACACGTGGTAACTTGGAAGGTATCAGGAGCACGAGGGGACTTGGGCCAAGCTTGGCGCCGCACCCCATACACTGGTGGCATCTGGACCCCACAGTAGGATGTGGCTCCCCGGGCCTCTGTGCTCACCCAGGCACCCTGCCCACCTGCCGTCACCCCTCAGGCCACTAGCCCCCCTCAAAGAGGAGGCGTGTGATGGGTGAGCGTGTTGCCACCCTGGCAGAGGCCGCTCTTTCTGTGGGTAGGGTTTCCTTTCCCAGCCAGGTACGTCTCAGTCCGGGTCCTGACTGTGCCCTCCCCACGCGCTGGCCACAAGCTCCCGACGGTGCTGACCGGCCCTGACGCCTGTGTCTCCCTCAGCTGCAAGGCACCATCCTGCAGTACGTGAAGACGCTGATGGAGGTGATGCCCAAGATCTGCCGGCTGCCCAGGCACGAGTACGGCTCTCCCGGTGAGTGCAGGCCCGCGTGCCCGCCTCAGCCCAGAGCGGGGCGTGGTAGGCCCCAAGAAGGAGGTCGGTCCCCAAATCACTGCTGTGCTGCTGATCTGCTCTACGCTTTTAGGGAAGTAGCAGTGCCAGCCAGGTTGTTTCTAGAACAAACACACCAGCCTTCCTGCCAGGGGAGATGAGTGGAAGTCACTGTTCTGCTGGTTGTTGAAGAGGGCAGAGTGCTAGGCCCGACGCTCCCCTCTCCAACACCTGGCCCGGATGATCTCCAGCCAGGTTGGGGCAGCCCCTGGGAGAGATGTGCCCTCAAGGGTGCCAGGCCCATGTTGCCTGCCAAGGCTGGTGTGTGCCTATCCTCGCTCATCTCAGAAAGCATCGCTCCTCATAAAATTGGACTACGGGAACCCTTGTCTCTTAACAAGACTGCTCTTAGTCTTGTAACATTTTCTTAAAAAGACAACTATTGCACTTTAACCTTTAAGTGACTCGGGGCCCACTCGGAGGTGCCTAATGGGTGACCAGTCTGATGAAGGGCCTACCAGCCTGGTCTAGCTCCCAGCACACGCTGGGGCTGAAATTGGTGGTGTCGGAGGAGACAATGAGATGTCCCCGCGGCCACAGTGAAGGAAACAGTCCTTGGCGCGGCCTTGCTTAGGATTTGATCCCACCTGTCGTCAGTGAGCAGATGAGTCCCTGGGCTAATGAAACTAGCGCTCACTTTGAGGGGAGAGGTGGGAAATTAAATGTTGAAGACGAAGCCGCGGAGGCCAGTGTAGAGCGGGTCTAGGGCAGAGCTGTGGACTGCGGGGCTGCCCGTCGCGTCGCCCCCACCCTTGCCCACACAGCGCAGGGCTGGCCGGGCTGCTGTGCGTGGGAAGCCCTGTGGCTGGTAGCGCTGCCACTTCTTGGGGGGCGACATGCAGGAGCGTTCCCTTCCTGCTAGGGTCTGAGTGTACACCAGGACCTGGCTGAGAAGTGGGGGACACTGGAGGCAGGTGAGGGATGAGGCCGTGGTGAAAGAGTGTCGCGCAGGTGTGGCCAGGTCCTTCCAAAACAGGCCCTCGGCCTGACCTGTGGGGATGAAGGTTTGATACCTGTTACGTCTCCATCTTTGTTCTTCTCAAGGCTGCGTTGGTGGTTAGAGATTTTTCTGCACAACCATAGGAGTTGTGGAGTCACTGTGTTGAATTTTGGCTGGACCAGCACTGAGAGTGTCAGTCAAGTTGGGACTATTGACTTCCTTCCCAGTCTTCGGGCCTTGTGTCTTTTTGTGCCGTATTAGCATTCTAGGACCTCCGGGGCAATGGTGTGAAGACACGTTCTTGTCTGGAGCTTGGAGGGAAGTGTGCAGGGTTCTGTAGATCTCCTATGTCAGGTTAGGCAGTTCCCCTCCTGCGCATGCAGAGCTGTTGCATTTGGGATACTGAATTTTACCCAGGGCCTTTTCTCTGCTGGAGGCGGTGATGTGGTCTTTCTCCTTTATTCTTGTAATGGGGTGCCTCCTTGGAAGACTAGGGGTTAATAGAGAAAGAGGTGTTGGAACGGAGGCCCAGCGTCCCTAGAGTGGATGAACCAGTTTCAGGACGGGTGCTGAGGGGAGGGGATGCTGTGAGCACAGGGCCAGGGCCCAGCGAACATCCCTGGACCAGCACGGGAGCTCTCTGTTACGGACCCCAGCGGCCTCTTCTGCGACTCAGCCCCCTCAAGCCTACCCCTGCAATGGTCACTCTGCTGCCACAGGCATCCTGGAGTTCTTCCACCACCAGCTGAAGGACATCGTTGAGTACGCGGAGCTGAAGACAGTGTGCTTCCAAAACCTGCGGGAGGTGGGCAACGCCGTCCTCTTCTGCCTGCTCATCGAGCAGAGCCTGGTGAGTGCCCAGCCCCAGCCCCGGGCAGAAGGCGCCGTGGCATCTACGGGGTGGAAGGAGGCCAGTGTCGTGACGTCCATCCTTTTCTCCAGTTTAGGCTTCCATTTGAATCTGTCCCCTACGTTCATCGTTTCCAGGTTTTTCTCTGTGAGCATGGCAAGAGTGTTTATTGTGCAGCATTTGCTTAACTAGCATGCAGTGTTGATGTAAGGTGAGGAGGCAGGGCCACTGGGAGAAGCCTCAGCAAGGGTAGAAAGTTCCATATCTGAGGCTTTTGATGTGTGGCCAGTGAGACCAAGGCCACTGATTTTTAAATCTTACTGGATCATTTTATGTTGACATAGCTGTGGGGGGGGTGGCTAGCGTAGCGGATGCCTGAGAAAGCTAATGGCGGGAGCCCACAGCCGTGAAGAAATGGCAGTGGGTCTCTGCTTTGTCCACTGATGACCTGTCTCCCCATCAGCTGCTGTTCTGACCTGGATTGGAAACCCCAGCTCACGTAGACATAGACGGGTGTGCCCCCTCCCACTCCCCCTGACTGAGGAGGCAACGCCCGCGTTATGGGGGCTTCCTGCTCTGTCAAATGCTCCGTTTGTGTCTGCCCATCTCGCTACAGCTCCTGTGCAGTTCTTTGTATTTCCTAGTGTTGCACTTACTGCCGCTTTCACTACGTTTGCGCCTTATCTTCACTCTGACGGTGATTTTCGATAAACTGACACTCTTAATTTGAAATTTTTTTTTCAATACTCATTTTGTTTATTTTTGCATACAAGAGCTGGGGTGTAGGCCAGAGGTGCGGGGCTGAGGATTCACCAGAGACAGAGTGGGGAGCAGAACAGGCAGATTGACTGAAGTATGCTGCTGAGGGGAGCAGTGGGCAAGACATATGGATCAGCTCCCTGGCTGGGGCTCTAACTCATGCTGCAGTGGCTGCCAGTAGCTTTAAAGTGCTGAGACTTAGCCCCTTGTGCCACCAGGGAGGTCCCTTAATTTGAAATTTTTTTATGATTAGCCCTTTTTGTATCACTTTAAAGTTCTCCCTACTTAGGGGGTCGTAAAAGTATTCTTTTTTTAATCTAAAGGTTTTAAGTTTTGCTTTCTACATTTAAGTTTATAATCCTTCTGGCAAGGGCTTTTGCATGTAATGTGAGGTGGAGGAAGTTTCTTTTTTCTGTCTGTCATAACCAGTTGCTCTTCCTCCAGTGGCTGAAGGCCCCCCACCCTTTCCACAGGGTCACCTTGTTGTTTGCCTACTTTCTGTGGATGCCCTGGACCTTTCTGCCATGTTCACTGGTCCGTGTGTGTCTGCCACAGAAAACATGTTGCCTCACTCTTTATGGCTCTGACATCAGTTCAGATAACGTGTTCCTTTCTTATTCCACTCCGTGGGTTATCGCCTGTCAGTGATCTTTGCCTGCCTGGAAAGTTTGAGAATCTTGCCAAGTGTGTTGAAAAAGCACACTGGCACTTCAATCAAAATCACATTGCTCCTTTACACCTATTTGGGGAGATCTTTGCTCTGTTGCTTCTTGAAGCAGCCTCTTGTTTCTTGCTTAGCAGAGGCAGGGGTATGCTTTGTGTCCCTCAGGGCCTGGCCACTAGGCTCTCAGGCTGCTGGGCCCCAGCCGCTGGACAGGCCACCAGCAGCGCAGATGAAGAGGGAAAATGCGCTGGCTCATTTGGGGGGTCCGAGGTTGGCTGTGGACACGGCCCAGAGCTGACCACCTCCCATCGGGACCTGCATCTCTCAGTTTTCTCCAGTCACTGGGTTCCTAGGCAGGTCCTGTCGCCATGGAGACCCCACTAGTCCCCACCACCCCTGAACTGTGGCTGGTGGGCACCTTATTGGACAGCACATAGGAAGAACATGCCCGTCAACTCAGAGGGTCTTGTCAGACAGTTCTGCCTAGAGGGTGCTTTGCACTCAGTGCTAAGATGGGCCTTGTTTCCTGCACCAGACTTCTCTGTCCACCCTTGCTGTGCGAGAAACTTCCTCATGAGCCCTCTCTCTTTGTTCTAGTCTTTAGAAGAAGTGTGTGACCTGTTGCACGCAGCCCCTTTCCAGAACATCCTGCCGCGGGTACATGTGAAAGGTGAGCCGCGCCCCTTGGACCGGGAGATGCAGACGCACAGTCTCTGCAGCCAGGGCACTAAAGATGTGTTTGAGATTGGTGCCTGTTCAGCCGTCGCTGGGAGGTAACTGGAAGAGCATGTCTAGCCTAGTCAGATGGAGCTGGAATTGCTGAAATATTTAGGACGGAAATGATGCGCTGTCTCGGCTGCGAGCTGCATAGGCGCAGGGGATGCTGTATCTTCTGTACAACGAAAGTAGTGATGTGGGTCATCCTGCAGGAGATCCTGGGTGTTGACAACCTTGGTTTTCAATCAGTTTTATTTATTTATTTATTTAAAGATTTTTTTATTTATGCATAAAAGCTGGGGTACAGGCCAGAGGCATGGGGCAGTGAGAGGGTTCACCAGAGACAGAGTGGGGAGCAAAACAGGAAGGTCAACGGAAACACACTGCTGAGGGGAGCAGCGGGCAAGGCAGGAGACAGGAGAGGTCTGCCGCGCCATGTGGGAAGCTCCCCAGCCAGGCATCGAACTCGCGTCTCCGCAGCCGACAGCTCCACAGCGCAGCGCTTAACCGCTGCACCACCAAGGAGGCCCCTCAATCAGTTTTAAACAGTGACTATGGAGCAGAAAGATTGTTCCATCAGTTTGAATTAAAATGTCAAATGAGCGAGGTCTAGAAAGATTTTAATGAAGAGTGTTTAATGTGTTAACTTAAAAATCTATCTTCATTACTTTGTTTTGATAAAATTAAACTTCGCAATAGTTTTTCAGACACAGGAAGAATATAAAATATGTTTTCCGCTGCAGAGGGAGAGAGACTTGATGCCAAGATGAAACGACTGGAATCAAAGTACGCCCCACTGCATCTGGTCCCCCTGATCGAAAGACTGGGCACCCCTCAGGTAGGCATGCCGGGACAGTTGTCACTGTCGCCGTGGGGCACCCTCAGTGGGCCGTGGTGGGGCTAACGCGCAGGTGTTGGGGAGGCCTCGTGAGACTGGACAGGGTGCTCAGCCCCGTAGGCTGTTTCTTGGGGGTTCAGAACAGGCCTCTTCGTGGGGTGGTTGTGACATATGAATGAGCGAAACGTGGGAAGGGCTTGGACCATCACCTGCACTAATATGTACTCGATAAATGGCCCTTGTTTTTATTGTCCATTACTTCACAAAGGAAGCGTTTTCACGAGTTCTTGGCAACAGAAGAAAGCGGGCATCTCTGAGAAAGGGAGTGTCAGGGTAGAGTCCCACTCTTCCGTGTCACCTATGATCTTGGGCTCAGCACTTTGGCCCTGTTGCACCAGGTCATTCTGTGCACGGGGCTGTCCAGCTGTGCCCCTGGCCTCTACGCACTAGACGCACTAGACCTACACCAGGTTGTGACAGCCAGAAACGCCCCCCGAGAGTGCCAGAGCACCCCTGGAAGCAAGATCACTCCTGGTTAGAGTTGTATTCAACAGCTTTGACTGAAAATAGCCAGCCTTGTAAGACATGTAGGTAACAGCTGACACACTCATTTTGTTGATGGCTGTTTCTGAAAACCCTTTTCTGCAAGGAGGTAGTTTCGCGTGACGGCAAAAGACAGTGCTGGAGTCGCGTGCGTCCAGCTTCCTCCCCTGACCCGTAGCGTTCCGTCCCTTTTGCAGCAAATTGCAATAGCAAGAGAGGGGGACTTGCTGACCAAGGAGCGCCTCTGCTGCGGCCTGTCCATGTTTGAGGTCATCCTGACTCGCATCCGGACCTTCCTGGACGACCCCATCTGGCGCGGGCCCCTGCCCAGCAACGGGGTCATGCATGTGGACGAGTGTGTCGAGTTCCACAGACTGTGGAGCGCCATGCAGTTCGTCTACTGCATCCCCGTGGGAACGCACGAGTTCACAGTCGAGTGAGTGGGTTCTCCTGGGCAGGCGTGGCAGCACGCGTTAGGCCAGCATTAGACCGCATTCCTCTGGAAATGGGCCAGAAACTTGCTGAGCTGCTTTTAAACCACTTCGGTGCGGTTCTTTCTTGACATCCCAAATGTGGCGCAAGACTAGGCTTCTAGGAATCTCTGGGCCCAGGGAAACGTGGGCAAGTCGGGTGTGTGTTTCCCTGATGGAAGCTTCATGAAGTCATCCGTGGAAGGTCCATGATCTGAAGAAAGATCAGGAAACTGCACCAGGAGAAGCCCCTAGAGGTGTTTAGCAAACCAAGGACCACCGCCTGCTGTTCAGCTTCCCCTTGCCAGCCCTTCCCAGCCGGCTGCAGGGACTGGCCGTGCGGGCACGTAGCCTGCTGGCTGGCGGCTGGAGACAGGCTCGTGGAAGACCTCATGGCGTTTTTCTTACTTGCCTCAATGGCTTGTTTGCAGGCAGTGCTTCGGCGACGGGCTGCACTGGGCTGGCTGCATGATCATCGTCCTGCTGGGGCAGCAGCGGCGCTTTGCTGTGCTGGATTTCTGCTACCACTTACTGAAAGTCCAGAAACACGACGGCAAGGATGAGATCATCAAAAACGTGGTATGTGCGAGTTTCCCCAAAGAGCCTGCCTTTATTTATAAAAGTTGTTTTTCTGGGGATATTTGCCATCCAACATAAGGTGCCAGCAACTGAAATTTTCTTCTCATTCCCAAGATGATACTGAATGGAGTAGGTAGGTAAAGCTGGCAGTTAATACAGTCGCCGTTCCATTTTCCCTCTTTTCAAGGTACATGGATCTGCTCCACTTTATAGAGCTGTTTAGCATCTGCATTCTCAGGTTATAACGAACTATGCCAGTCTTCGGGCTTCCCTTGTTTCAGTCAGAGTGGTTTCTAGCTGCTCTTAAGATGTTTCTTTGTCATCTTGTGGATCCATTGAAATTGCATTCAAGAAAGTACTCAGCTATTACCTTTTCAGATATTTTAGTCTTCAGCTATCTCTATTTTCTCCTTTTGGGACTTTACAATTAGACATGTTAGATATTACTCTGATCTTCACATCTCTTACCCACATTTTTTTTCCCCCTCATTTATAAAATGAGGGATCTTACCCACATCTCTTAGAAAACTTAGCGGTTTTCTATTGCCTTCGTAACAAATCTCCACAGACTTAGTGGTTAAAAACATACCCATGTATTAGCTCGCATTTCTCTAGGTCAGAAGTCTGGGTACAACCAGGCTCAGGGGCTTCTCTGCTACAGTCTCAGATGGCCAAAATCATTGTCCATGGCGCTATGGTTATTCCTGGAGGCTGCCATCTCAGTCAGGTGGGTGGCTGAATTGAGCTCCCTGCCAGTTGGAGGGCTGAGGCCATTTCCTGACTGTTAGCCCACGTCGCTTCTCCTGCTTCCTGTTCTGCCTCCGCTAGAGAAGTTCTCTGCGATTTTCTACCTGGATGAATCTAGCAGATGCTCCCGATCTTAAAATCCATAACCTGGGCTTCCCTGGTGGTGCAGAGGTTAAATAGCATTATGAAGCTATCATCAGCCACTGCAGCATGAGTTCGATTCCTGGCCAGGGAACTTACCCACATGGCGCAGCAGACCTCTCCTATCTCTCCCACTGCTCCCCTCAGCAGTGTATACAGTAGATCCATATTATAGCGCCAGGAAGGCACAAAGCAGGTTTTCTATGATCCGGGCAGACAGGTAGAGGAGTCCTGGAGCGCTCAGTGGTTTTTCTCCACTGACCATATTATCTTTATCTTTTTGTTTTTTTAAGATTTATTTATTTAGACATATAAGCTGGGGTGTAGGCGAGAGGTATGGGGGGAGCGAGAGAATTCACCAGAGGCAGAGTGGGGAAGCAGAACTAGCAGATCAACTGAAATACACTGCTGAGGGGAGTGGTGGGCAAGACAGGAGAGGTCTGCTGCGCCATGTGGGAATCTCCCTGGCCGGGTATCAAACTCACAAGGCAGTGGCTGGGGATAGCTTCATAGTGTTGCAACTTAACACGTTGCACCACCAGGGAGGCCCATATTATCATCCCGACCTTTAGCACGTGTTCTTTGTTGAATGAGTAAGGCTATAAACTGTACAAACAAGACTCTACAGTTAGTAGCATGAAACCAACAGAGAAATGTGTTTAAATTCAAAATAGATTCCTTGTTCCAATAAGCTGTATGAAAGAGATGGCATGTTAATGGTTTGTGGTAATTTTTTTAGAAAATATTAAAATACTGATTTTTAATTATGATAGCCTTTGAAGAAGATGGTGGAGAGAATTCGCAAGTTCCAGATTCTGAATGATGAGATAATCACTATCTTGGACAAATACTTGAAATCGGGCGATGGGGAGAGCACGCCTGTGGAGCACGTCCGCTGCTTTCAGCCACCCATCCACCAGTCCCTGGCCAGCAGCTGAGGCCATGTCTGTCACCTGTTCTCGAAGAGTCCCCGTACTGACTGCATTTAATAACCATAAGGGCATGTTTTCCTTTCCTTGAACTATGTAGTGAGATTTTTAGGGGCTATTTTTCAGTATCTCTGTGCAAGGGGGTGCTTTTCAATCTAAAAGCTTAATTTTATAAAATTGACTTATTTTTCTAGACTGAAATTGTATATGCTTTTGGTAATTAGAAACCGAGACTACTGGCTGCTAATCGTTGCTATCAGGTTCTTACAAAATTACTTCCCATTTTTCTATGGAATGTTCCAAAAGCCTGCTGCGTCACGAAGCGCTGCTGGGCCCATCCACTCCTCCCTTAGCAAAGGGTCCGTAATGTTTAAGGAGAGATTTATGGACTTAAGCAAGAAACTTACTACCAGCTAATTGTAATAAAACCCTGTACTGATTAGAATTATTTAGCTTCTGTTTAGGGAGTCTTCTGGTGTCTTTTATGAATAATCTTTTCTAAATTGTTCCCTTCCCTTTTTTGTGTCAGTGTTTGAGAAAATAGTCAGTGAAATCCTTTGACTCCAACTAAACCCAGTTGTGACAAAACCTAAATTGTGAGGTATGATCTAAAGGTTACAGAAATAAAACTAATGAAACCTCTTGTGTTCATTCATTTACTCTAACCCTGTGCCCAGGACTTGGGCAGGGTTTCTCTGCTTATCTGAGTGCACAGGTCAGGCCTCAGAGCACAGAGTCTAGGTTACTGCAGCCTGGAGAGAAAGACTAGCTCGAGAGGGAGTAACTTCCATAGGCCTCTGGAAACAGCACCAAAGTGCAGGAGTATCACACTTGGTACAGATCACAAAGTCTGTATGTTGTACTGTTTAACCCTGAGTTATGTGAAATGGAATTTTTTTTTTAACTTTCCTTTCTTTTAGGGAAAAAGCTGCCTAAAAATGTTGCTTTAGGTGAAGTGAACTAATAACCCTGGGGCCAGTATTCTGCTACTACAGATTAAGAGGTATAATCTGTACTCACCCTATGCTGAAAGTATAGAATATGATAAAAAATTAAGATTAAGGACTAAGTTAAATAGCTCATTAGGCTAAGTTTTGTAAGACTTAATTTTGAACCAAATAAAATGTAATAAAAACTTATGTACAAGACAATTTGAAATGCTATGAGATGGTAAATAATTAAAAATTTATTATTAATCTATGCATTCTCAATTAGGGCAATTATCACCCCCCGGTGGGGGGGAACTGGTTTTTACTCTATTATGTACAAAGCACAGATATAGGTACAGTACATAAACAAATATACAGTATATCTGTGGTATTAAAATGACATGGGATGAGGCAATTAGGAAAAAAAGTCTCAAAATGTTCCTTTGAAGGTCAGTAATAATGGGGGGGGAAGGTTATGTCATGAAATTTGGAGGCTGTCAACTCCGCCATGATAAATTCAGTGGAGAGCTGTGGGATATTAATGCCATCGGTCATTATGTGGGTCCCCATGCCCCCAAGCAAGGACAATGAGGAGCCAGCAGTGGCTGGTTATACAGCAGGGTCAAGGTCGACCACTGTGACCCTGGGTAGAAGCATTAGAGTGGGAACAGCCCATGTTCTGCCACTACCCAAGTGGATACAAATTTTGTCAACTTTTTTTTTAAGGGCCATTAATTTGCTATGAATGGATAGGTCCTGAAGTTACTTGGAGGTCACCATACTTTTTGCATATTTGAAGCTTTCCGTAAGTATTTTTCATGGATGTTTTCTAAAGGCCAAAATACATAGTTTCAAATGAACTCTGAAAGTAAAATACTTGGTACAATGAAGCCATATTTTACAAACATTTTCAGATTGTTCTAAGCATTCAGACTTAGAAAAGAACTTTACTTTTTTTTTTTATTATAAGCTACATTTAATAAGCTGCCCTGGTCTTTTAATACCCAGAGTTGCTAGAAGATCTAAATGACTGTAACTCATTATGAAAATATATTGAAAAGTATGAGAGTTGATGTAAAACGGTAATCAAGGTCCCAGGTATCAAGGCATTTATTAGAGTAGCCAAAAAATAAAACCAGCCAGGCTGCAAAGCAGGAGCCCAGACTCGGGCTGGCGGCTTCACTAGGTGCGCCAGGAACGCTACCAAATGCATGTGGGGACAAGTCACAGCATGAAAAATACTCCCTTGGGATGATATCCTATCCTTTGTTTTGTAAGTGAGTCTCCTTCATTCAGTAACTTAAGATTCTCTGTCACTTAAGATAAACTGTCACTTCAAAATTAAAATCACTGAACAGGGAGTCATTTTTATATCACAGGATACTGTGCTAGGAAAATTTCATTCTTTTTTAAATAAAAAAGCCTTAAAATGGTCAGGATCGGTGGAGCGGGGATGACAAATGTACATTTCAGACTTTCATCACCAATGAAAAAATAAAGCACTTTTTATAGACTTAAAACTCATTAGTGCATTTAGATTTTGGTGAAAGAAATTTTTAAAATACCGCACAGTAATACAGTGTTAATAGAAATTGGCCTTGTACTGAGGTCGTCTGAGTGAGCTACCATCATTTAAATATAAGAAAAGTAACTTCTTGGTCCAAATTAGTGAAACCTTAAAAAAGATTGTCTCTGGAGAACATCGCGGACAATGCTTTTTCAGACACATTCTGATACTCAAATTCACTTTATAACAGAATTCTAGATTAACCTTTTAATTACATCTTTCTCAAAAAGCTGTCAGATTTCCATTTCTTCTGGAGACATTTTCACCAGTGTGTTGTTCAATTCCACAGGTTAAGCTTTCTTCATTATTATTAAGCGCTTCATACATATTAGAGAGATTGCCATTCATTGCTTTTTCGTCTTTTCGAAAAGACACAGGCAGGCTTGCTAGACTAAAGCTGACGTCTTTAAAGGCATGCAACAAGAATATTCCCACAATGATTGTGACGAAGCCACTCAAAGTACCAATGACATCATCAACAGGCATATCTTGCCACTCCTTAAAAAGAATAGCTGAACAAGTTAAAACTGAAGTTGTAAAGAACACATAATATATCGGCGTCACGATGGACGTGTTGAATATATCCAGGGCCCTGTTCAGGTAATTGATCTGTGTGCTCACACACACGATAAGGCTCAGCAGCAGAATCCAGGCCAGGGGATGCCGCAGCACAGGCTTTCCGGCAAACAGCTCTTTGATAGCAATGCCCAGGCCCTTCACACAGGAGACGGAGAACGCCCCGATCACGGAGCAGATGGTTATGTACACAAGAATGTTTGTCTGTCCATGGCGAGGTCCCACCACGCAGATTAATATCAAGGACACAATGACCACAAGTGTGGCAAAGACCACAAAACCTAGAAGAGGCACAGAAAAGTTATATTTACTCAAAAGTTTTAAGTGCTGAGATGCCAAAAAATAGACTTGATAGGAAGGAGAAAAGATGTGGCCCTAAAATGAAAGTCAGGTTTTTTTGCCCCAGCAAGAGCATGTTCACAAAATTTATACACACTGGGAAGATGAAAGCATGCTTCACATTCACAACTGTTAAACCAGGAAAATTTTTTGACTAGCATCTTAAACCTCATGATAATTCTATCAAAGGAAATGCAGGCTGGCTGATTCACAGCCCTCCATTCTTAGAATATCTTGCTACCTCCCACCTGTGGAAGCGCTCAAATGCCAAGGACAGATACATCAGAATGACCAGAAACTAATGGAAGGAAACCAAGAGATGCCCTTGAATACTCACAATTTATAGACACTTAAGACAGAGCAGGAGTCGCAAAACCAAGCTCTCCTAAAGGGGGTCAATTTTTAAATATTTGGGGACAAACACTGGGGTAAAGAGCAGACTGAGTGAATCTGAGAGGTATTCTGAGATTTCTGGCTCAGTTGGAGAATTGAACCCAGCATGGTAATAGCTACTAGCCGTGCTGTAGCACCAAGGCTGGGTTCCTCTCGGCAGTTTACGTGGGTTGACTTCTCACCACGACCTGCAATACAGACAGTATCACTTGCATTTAAAGATGAGTCTGAGGCATGCAGTTGCTTGTACTTACTCTGCTCAAGTCCCAAACTCTAAAATCAATCAATCAATACTGCCAAAAGACAACTGTGTGAATGAAAAAAAAGGAAAAGCCAAGTAGAAGAAACAGGCCCACAGACAGTCCTGGCACTAAAGTCTGCAATAACCAAGGCTTCTCAAGACCTGCCACCAACACTGGCACAAAGGTCATGGTCCTGTGCTGTTGCCTGCAAGGTGCTGGGACAGTAAATTTCATGTTACATGTTTTCACGATAAATAAAGAATAAAAGCAAGCTCTTGGAAATTGAAAACAGCAGAAATAAAAACAAAGGGCTAGAAGGTGAAACAGGAAACAGCAAGAGGACAAAATAGTAAAAATATGAGGAAATACTATATTTAAAAATGGTTTTGTGCAAGAGGTCTAATCCAAAGAATGAAGAGAATGTTACAAGGAGAAAACAGATGATAATATCAAATGAATATTTCAATTTGCTCAAGATGTGAATTTTCAAATTAAAAAGATCCTAAACTAGGTGGTGGCCTAGGGGTTAAGTCTCAGTACTATCACCACTACGGCCTGAGTTCGATCCCCGGCCAGGGAGCTGACCCTCATGGCGCAGCAGACCTTTCCTGTCTTGCCCGCTGCTCCCCTCAGCAGTGTATTTCAGTTGATCTGCCTATTCTGCTCCCCACTCTGTCTCTGGTGAATCCTCACCGCTCCCCCCACCCCACCCGCACCTCTGGCCTAAACCCCAGTTCTTGTATGCATAAATAAATCTTTTTTTAAAAAAAAAAAAGTATCTAACACAACAGATAGAAACTGATCTACATTTGGGCATTTCAGACAAGGGCAGAGGCTACTCTAATGTCAAAAGATGACAACATATATAAGATAAAGAATCAACTCTAGAAGACAATAAAGTCACAGTTAAATGAAGATATTTTGACATACACAAGGTCCCAAAAATCTCTTCTATGTCTCTGTCTCCTATAAGAGTGGTTCAAGTAAAACAAAGGAGCAAACCCAGGAATAAAGGACAAAAGGGCTAAGGAAAAAAAAAAAGATGAAGGGAATCCCCCAGGATGCTGATGAAAGAAGATCCAGGCCAACTGCTAATGACCCCAGGACACCAGTTTAGACTGAGGACTGAAACACATGCTTTGGCAAAAAATGATTTCCAAAAGAATAGCTAGTATGTTTTTAAATTACTAGAGGAGAAACAGACCACTGGGGAAGAGCTTCAGGATTTCTGAAAATTCATTAAAAATAAGCAAAAAATGATCAAAAAGTCATAACAGAAAAAGGATTGTGTATCGAGAATGAAAGTTCCGTTGAATGCAGCTATAATGAAAGATGAACTCTTGCTATTTGCAAGTACACGGACAGCACTGGAGGGGACTATGCAAAGCGAAGCAAGTCAGAGGAGAAAGACAAGTACTGGATGATGCCTTTCAGATGCGGAACAGAGAAACAAGACAAAGGGTCAGATAAAGCCACGCCAGTAACCTTAGAAAGCGACCAGAGGGAGAGCCCAGTGGGGAGGGAGCGCAATGGACAATGGTAGAGGACTATGGGTGTCCTGGTGGTGGATGTGGTGTCGTAGTAACACCTGAAGGGGTGATCCTGTACCTCTAAATCACACAGAGTGGTGTAAACTGATGTTATGTCAGGAACAAGTTAGGCAGTGATAAGTAAACACCTTAAGCAAAACTAAACATCCGTAAGAGATAATGCCTGAAGTCAAGGCAGAAGTAGTAATATAAGCAGATTATCTAGACAGAGTTTAAGAAGAGAGAAAAGAAGGAGTTAGAAGCTAGGGGAGGAAAACACTGATGTTTTTCGTAATCAGGTAAGATAATTTACCTCTTTATGTGACTAAAAATTAAAAAGTAAAATATTGTAGGACTAATAAACTTCCCTTTATTTTCTTACCTGGATCCCCTAGCTTGTGAGACATTTCATCTAAGGTCTCGATTTCCTCTTCTTTTGGAGCATGAATAACCATAACTGTAGATCCTAAAATACTTAGCAAACAACCAATTTTCCCATGAAGATTAAGTCTTTCATTTAGAAAATATGAAGAGAGAATGGCACTAAAATGGGAAAGGAAAGATGGAGAACATTAAAATAATCAACATTTTTCATTATTAAGTATCAACACAACCCAGAATTTAAATTACTGAACTCTATTTAGAGTGGTGTGAGCTTATAAAGATTCTGGCTTTCAGCCAAAGTTAAACAAAAAACATTCATTCATAAAAGAAAGTTTCTAGGAGACTGCCTGCTTCAATGTACACCAAACCAATACAGCGACCATCTTTCTATTGTAGAAAGTCAATATGAAATTTACAATAAACAGCAATGCTTTGTACAAATTTATTACCTAATAAAAGATTTTATACCCAAGCCAATGCTTAAAATTTGCTCAACTTTAATTTATCCCTACTGGTTGATGCATTCTCTTAATATGTTTATGTAATTCTTTATCATTTGACTACTAATTAAGTCCTCAAGTTTTAATACTTTATAGCGTGTCTTAGCCAAATCTAAGAACAAAGTGTAAACTTTTAAGAATGGCAAAATACACAGAAAATTAAAGGTAAAACACATGTACCATAATACATATCCTTACTTGTATCTTGAAAAAACAATGTATTTTTAATATATATTATATATATATTTTATATATATAATATATAAATAAAATAAATATAAATAAATATATATTTAATATATATTTATATATTTCATATATCTAATATATATGAAATATATAAATATATAAAATATATATATATATATGAAATATATAAATAAATGACAGAATGTCTCAGTCACTTTTGGGAACAGTAACCAAAATCCAACTCTCAATGGGGGTTTAGTTCTGAGCTAGCCACTAAAATAGCAGAAAGTGTGTAACTGCCCCTTCCAAACAAGTGCCCAAGGTGAATTTTCAGAACCCACCCATCAGTGATTTTCTGTAGTGGGCACAGAAATCTATTCATCACCAACAATCACCTACAAAAGCACATGTGTCAAACGATCAATACTGTTAACAGGTGCAACTTAGAATTTTAAAAATTTCAAATTAAAGTAGAATTATTGCTGGTTCTGATTACAAGCAAGAAAAAGCAAAAAGGAACTTTCTCCCACAGACTGGCAGATGAGCATGCATAGAAGGTGACTTCAAACGCAGATTATTACACAACATTAAAAAAAGTCCAAAGTTGTTTAAATTATGCTGAACATGGATAATCAAATGGTACTGAGTATTTTGCAGACTGAAATACCGGCTGCTGTTTCTACACCAGAAGCCTGACGGCCTTACCTGACTAGGACACTGAGCGCGCCTAGCGGCGTCACGAGGGTGGCTGGTGCGAAGGCGTACGCAGCGAAGTTGGCCACCTCACCTGCTCCCACTTGGAGATGGACAACAAAAAAAACTCTCAGGTGTGAATATATTTACTCAAAATGGAAATGTTTACATTTTACTCACTTATTTTTATATACTATTTCAATTACATTATGTAATTCCGTATTTTCTCCTACCTACTCATAACAGATTTCCTGTAAATTATCAACATTGGAGTACAAACCGATTAGACACAATGCAAATCTACAATTTTAATTAAAGAGATCTAATTTATGCTTACAATAGGTTTAACAGAAAATTTTAATAGATATTTATATCCTATGACAACCATGACGTCGTTTTTAGAGTTGATGGATTTGAGAGCGGAGCGGGGTCCTTGGGTTCACTCTGGGAAAGGTTTCACCAGAGCTCCCTTCAGCGGCACGCAGCAAGTTTCTCCACGAGACAGAGACTCAGTTATACTTAAAGAACAGGTTTATTAGGACAAGCAAGTAAAGGACACTTATACAAGTGGGCAGAAAGAGCTGCCCCGCTGAGGGGCAGGTTTGCTAAGAGAGAGGCCTGCATGGTGCAGGTCACGGGCAGACAGGCAGGCCGCTGCCCTGCAGAGGGACAGAGTTGGTAAAGGAAAGCACCTGCATAGACACAGGTGGGCAGAGAAATGGCTGCCCTGAATTCTTGCATGGATGGCACTGATACAGTCTTCTTTCAGTTGGGAGGGGCTCATCTTTAAGGAAGGTTCCTGTTTGCTGGCTAGCTAGAATTAGAAAAGAGACCAGAGATTCTACAATGGGCTCAATCTCCATATCTTTGCCCCTAGACTGCAGTATAGCTCCTACCTATACTTTGTAACTCAGGTGCTGGTGCCTAGGGATTGTGCTAATGGTTATGTTGATTCTGTCTACCCCCAGCTCCTTGTGTGGGTCCTTATTTTTAAGTTTTATCTCCTCCATCAACCACAAATCAATTAAAAGCAGTGAAAGCTTTTTAAGAGTAGGAGGGTATATACCCTTTGTTTTCCCTATTAAGAAACTTAAAGAAAAAAGATTAATTTATGTATACAAGAACTGAGGTGTACAAGAACTGAGGTGTAGGTCAGAGGTGTGGGGAGAGGGGAGGTGAGAGGATTCACCAGAAACAAGAGTGGGGAGCAGAACAGGTGGACTGACTGAAATGCACTGCTGAGGGGAGCAGTGGGCAAGACAGGAGAGGTCTGCGGTGCCATGTGGGTTAGCTCCCAAGCTAGGGATCAAACTCAGGCCTTACCATTGATAGCAATGAGACTTAACCCCTATGCTACCAGGGAGGCCTATTAAGAAACTTTTTACAGTTTAAATTATCCTCTTTAAATTACTCTAGAACTTACCAATGAAACCACCTGGGTCCAGGCTTTAGTATAACCGTAGGTTATAAAATTATAGATTCAACTGCAGAGGTAAGAGAATTATTCCACTTTTCTATTTCCTCTTCAGTCTTGATAGATTTTACTTTTCCTTTTTAAAAGATTTATATATACAGGGCCTCCCCGGTGGCGCAGCGGTTAAGCGCTGCGGAGCTGTCAGCAGCGGCGACGCGAGTTCGACGCCCAGCCGGGGAGAATCCCACATGGTGCGGCAGACCTCTCCTGCCTCGCCCGCTGCTCCCCTCAGCAGTGTATTTCTGATCTGCCTGTTCTGCTACCCGCTCTGTCTCTGGTGAGCCCTCTCGCCGCCCCACGCCTCTGGCCTGTACCCCAGCATTGTATGCATAAATAAAATAATAAAAATCTTTAAAAAAAAAAAAAAAAGAAGATTTATATATACATACAAGAGCTGGAGTGTAGGCCAGAGGTGTGGGGGGTTGAGTGGATTCACCAGAGACAGAGTGGGGAGCGGAACAGGCAGACTGACTGAAATACACTGCTGAGGGGAGCAAGGGGTGAGACAGGAGAGGTCTGCTGCTCCATGTGGGAAGCTCCCTGGCTGGAGATCAAACTTGTGCTGCAGTGGCTGCTGCAGTGGCTGTGGATAGCTTCATAGTGCTGTGACTTAACCCCTTGTGCCACCAGGAAGGCCCGATTTTACTTATCTTGAAATTTGTCTACTTTACCTAGGTTTTTATACTTACTGAAACAAAACTGTTGATCCAGTTAATATCTATAAGACCTGAGCTACAACATGAGATTACATCAAGCACAGCTAACAATTCTGCCTTCTCTTTTTCTTGATCAGTTTCAATTTGTCAATTCTGACCATATACACAATGACTTTTATTTTCTATTTAAATAACTTTAGCTCTTCTCTATACTTATTTATATCATGCTACATTTTGGGGTTTATTCTTTTCCTATAATTAGATACTTCCCCTTTCTTATTTTCAATTCTGTGTATTTTAAACCATAAATTTTACTGTAATTACTTCAGTCATAATCCACAAGTGATGATATTTTAGATTTGGCATCAACATATTATTTTCATTAAAAAACAGGATTTAGTTTTAAAATGTGCTAGTAATGGGAGACTAATTGTACATGAAAACATTTCAATACATAGCTGTGTTTTCCTGCAACATTCTCCATACTTACTTGATAGCAGTCCAGCCCACCACAGCCATTCTTTAAGATATGCATGGCCACCTTGACCTGTGAATGAAAAAATATTTCACTTCTTTGGAAGACGAGTAGTCTCTTCTGTAAATTATGCCAACTTGCAGTAATGACAGATTTAAAAATATCTCACTTGTTGATTATTACTTTAAATAAAGGTTTCATCATGATTACATAAGAGAATTTCTCAGATAATACTTTGATTATCTTAAGAAAAGGAATTATGAAAATATTAAAAATGTTTTAGGTATTATACTGTACTGTTGAGTGAAGGAATTTAATCAATCCTTACATTCAAATGATACTCCATTCTTTTGTAAACTCAGCTTCAATAAAGTAAAGGGAAAGAAACAAGAAGTAGCAGCCAAACTTCAAATTAATCAGTCTGAAAGCAGATAGTTCATTTAAAGCAGATAGGTGTGGGTAAGCTCATTATGAGGAAGCACCTTGGAGAATGTGGTCCTATAATGACCAAAAATAAGACTGAGCACTGCCCATGGTCTGGGGCTAATCAGGGTGCTAATCCTTCCTTTTCACTGGGATTCCCTCCCAACCAAACTAATAAAATCAAGCACTCGGTACTCAAACGGTGTTCAAAAGAAAAAAACCAGTGTAAGCATATTGACCATGGACAGTGTCTGCTTTAGGACCAAGAATGAGGGGATACTTGTTCACGCAGTACATGCTAATACTTTGTCCCCTAAACTCCAGTAAAGGCTAATTGTTTCAAGATTGCTTGATTATGTTTGGTCATAGAAAGGGCACAGGGGAGAGGAGTAGGGTGGTATTTTTCCCTGCCAAAGCAGGTCTCCCCTTAGGTCAGAACCACATTTAGAACTGAAGCAGACTGACTGATGGCACACGAAATAACACAACAGGATGCTGGAGTTGTGAAAGCACCAAATGAAGAAATCATAGTAAGAGTCAATCACCCCCAGTCTCGTGACTCATCAGCAGTTTATGGGGAAACAACTTATACCGCCCTTCAGAAGTTCACTGAACTGTGTACTCTTCAACCCAGGAAGTCCTCTCTTTCCTTTCCGCCAATCTGAGATCATCAGGAAAACTGTCTAAGATAAAAGTCAGAACTTCTATTATAGACAAAGATCTTAGCTGTCATTAAGATTGATTCTATTCTTCTCTGGGAACACCAAAATTTAAAGAAAAGGCTAAATGCTAACTGGGTTTCCGTCCCTATTTCCACTGTCTTTAAACTTATTATACAATCTCTTTTCATTTTTCTCATTATAAAATGAATGCTTGATTTTCTACAAACATCTACAAGCTCTTGAACAGGCCCAATATGCATAGTATGAATGAAGATAAGCTTTTCAGTCTAAGAAGCTCTACATAAGACACATGGCATCACCTCAGAGTCACACCCCTAGGCACCACCTACCTGCTCTCATGGAGCCTTTCCTGGCAAGTCGCAGAAGGCCTTTTTTTTTCAAAATGAAACTCCCTCCAATGAAAACGCTGGAGCTCATAGCCAATCCCAGACCAATATAAAAGTCATATTTTCCACGCCCCTGGTTCATTTCGTTTGTTACTTAAGAAGTTCCTGTGAATCACATCGATCACAGAACAGAGAAACTGCTGGTGCTGGAGGCAGGATGACCCACTTTGCAAATCTATGATGCAAAACAAAATGCAATTTTCAAAGAATGAACATGACAGCTCACTCACATGTAATTCATTTCTTACGCCATTTCTCATAAAGGAAGAATATCTTCTTTACTACTACAACTGATAATATACTTATTTTAATTTCGTGCTAATCTAATTTTATTTCTTTCATTTATGACAAAAGATGGGATCATGATATAAAAAACATCTTTAAAAACAGAACTCACAGACACACAGACATTGGTGGCTGCCAGAGACAGAGGGTGAGGAGCGGTGGGGGGAGGGACAGGTGAAAGTGATCAAGGGTACAAACTCCAATGACATAAGCCTATTGGGGGCACTGCGGGAGAAGGCACATTTCACATTATTTTCCCAGCAGAGGATGAGTCTACAGACAGATGTTTGTCAGGGTGTGGTTCTGCTGGACTTTTTAGAGACTATGAGGCCACGGCTGCCAGAGGGCCCAAGCCACAGTGCCGGACAGAGAGCAGAGGCTGTCCAAAAAGCAAGTTTCCTCCCTAATGGCCAATTCATGAACTCTGCTGACAAACAAACCGAGGCAAAGTATAGAAAGTAGAAGAAAAAACTATTCAGCAACAAGGCCTTATGATTGGTCATAATTACCTGCCAGTCCAACTTTCTGCCATATCTTGATTTTTTTAGACCCACAACTTAATTTAAGCTAATTTGCAATTCAGTCAGGATCCTCACTGACAAGCCAGTTTTTCCCATTCTTCCAGTTTTCAGGTTATTAGGACTCACTTTAACCAAAGCAACTCCACTTCCTTGCCATCTAGTCCCTCAATTACTTTATCCACCCACTCAAATGGTATTTAGTGAACATATGCTATGTTCATAAGTTTAGGCTAAACTCTTTGGATAAAATGATAAAAGCTTTTAATCTTCAATGGGGAGGCAGATAAGAACAGTTAAACAGGGGTGCTTTTGGTAAATAGTATTATCACAATAATCAACATGTCAGATGAAAGAGCCACTGTTTGTTTTGCCTGATGAAATATTCATTGCATCATGGTTCCTATACACTCCATAATTTGAGGCTTGGTCAGGTGTCCTGCTTTGGCCAATAGGAGGCAGGGATATGTGACCGGTGCCCATTCCAAGGCTAGGTCTAAAAGGCTCTTTCTACCTCTGTTTGCCCCTTCGCACTCTGCTAACACCATGTGAAAAGCAAATACAACCAGAGTCATCACTGCTGACCTACTGACCTGTAAACATGACCTTACTGCTACATGCCCCTGAGGGAGCTCTATGGGTGAATTTAAGATTCCCATCAGATTTTTTAAAAAACTTGTCTGCAGAAAATGGAGATCACTGTTAAAGACAAGTATTAGGCACATCGGGCCTCGCTGTATTTATTCTCTTTTGTGTGTATCTGGACATTTCCATATTAAGATTTTTAAAACACACACTACAGTGCTCAGGAGTTGCAGAGATGCCAAGCTAGAAACCATTAGCAAGACCCAAAATCAAGGTTACTTCATAATCTGGATAATACTGAAACAAAGAAATTAGATAAGACTCCAGTAACAGGAGTGGTCTAAATTTGAGTAAATCAGATACAACAAGATGGATGAGATTAGCTATCTACTTGAAGCCATCACAGACTTGATCTATCTCATGAATGATTAGGGGAAAGTAGCTCCAATCACCCCAGCGCCCTAAGGCAAGAAATACACTGAGATAAGTTCTGGGATGGGGGGTGGGGATTTGGACTATCAGTTCTGCCTCTAGCTGGGTATATGACCTTGAAGGAGTCACAACTTTAACAGACAAAGATTAAGTAAAAAGAGAAGCTAAACAATCTATAAGGTCACTATCTATAAGGTCACAATCTATAAGGTCACAGCTGTTGGCAGCCTTAGCCGAGTTCGATCCCCCGCCAGGTGAGGGCAGACCTCTCCTGCCTCGCCCACTGCTCCCCTCAGCAGTGTATTTCAGTAGATCTGCCTGTTCTGCTCCCTACTTGTGTCTCTGGTGAATCCTCTAATGGCCCCCCAAACCTCTGGCTCCCCACACCCCAGCTCTTGTGTGCACAAATAAATCTTTAAAAAAAAAAAATAAGGCATTCTGGGAAGCAACAGTACTACAAATGAAAATACAAATATAAAAGTAATAAGGCTTAAGAAAATGAGAGTAAAAAAGCCTAGCTATGAAACATTTCAGCCTACGTGGCAGGTATATCCTAATAAGCAAAGGTCACCTGACTTTCCTCAGGAAGCAATGTTAATTATCAAACAAGTTCTGAGGAAATGACTGTATAATATTCCAGGGTTCATAGATCTCCCTTCTGACAACTGAGCAGGACAAAATAATTTATAGTCTGAATATTCTGGAGTCAATAAAATGAAATTTTATTATCTACAAAGATGACACCAAGAAACAATTCAGATTTATTTTCAATTGCAATACCAGTATGATAGCCTCACAAATCTGAATTCAGACTTACATAAACCTGTCTTTCAAATACCAAATATATAATTATTTACTAACAGTGTTAACTTTTTCACTAAGTGCAAGTGACATACACATGTGGTGTAAGGTCTAAAATTAAGAACCAATATTAAGGGCTACTTTTGACGTCTGGTCAAACTGGGAGGGCTCTCCCCGTCCTAGCCACTAGTTCCTCTGCCCACTCTGCTCCCATGGATAAGGTCCGAGAGCCAAACAAACCTCCCATTTTAGGGAGCAGGCACAATTCCTACTTCTTCCTGAGGAGTGGGCTTCATCACTCTTTCAGTTCATGGGATATTAAAGCAAGCCAATCCCATCTCCCTGCAGCAGTCAAGGGGCACCTCAAACTCCTGTCACCCACACAGCCTGTCTTCCAGTCCCTGGTCCTTCGCTCTACTGCAGCCAGTGTGGCTCTACGTGATGTGTGCATCCTCCCCCAGCCAAGCATAAATGGTTGATAAACCATCCTCACTTTCCTCCGTCGAGTGTCACAGGAAGGGAATCCCTTTCTCACCAAGGTGAAAAGAGGGTAATTAAAAAAACAGTTATAATTTTATTCATTTTATCCTAAAGTTACTTAAAGTTCATCGCTCCTGCCTTTACTATGTTTATTTATGAATTTTAGACTTACTTATTTTACGCAAAGTTTCATGATGCTATTTAAAATCTATTTTCCTTTTTATTTTTATCTACTTACGGAAATATTCGAACACACAGTAGAGAAAAGGCTTTTTCTGACCAGCTGGCTTTGGTGAGTCCCCACAGTGAGCATCACACCCTCCAGCCCATTACATTTGGCAACACAGCGTGGCTCCCTTCAGACAGATGTCCCCACTGCACAGACGGCCACAGCCAGCCCATCCTCCCGCCCAGAGGTCACACTCCAAGTGGTGCCACAGACTTCTCCAGTAGCTCTAGCCCACAGGTATTTTCTTTTGCACTTATTTATAGCCAGCCTATCTTCAAAGACAAACTCTTTCATGTCGCCTAAAGACAATCTTTGTCTCTCTGTGTGACTTCCCCACAACAGGCCCTCCTTTATAGAGTAGCTAATTTGATTTGTAAGGTTTTTTAGGCAGCTCTCCTCCCTGCCTGCCTGTGCCTATGCAAGTGTCTTTTTCCCCTTTCTCCTTTTCCTATAAAACCTGTCCTTATAAAATGTTAAAGAAAAAATTAGAGTTACCTTTAGTTACTTATTTTGCGTGTTCACTGATGGAACTATACCAGCTGGGGTGGGGAGGTGGGGAGGTGGGAAGAGCGCCAAGTGTGGCAAGCAACACAAAATTTGCAAGCCAAGTTATAAAGCAGCCTCAGCCCCAAAACTACATGAATCAATTCTCTCATTTGACTTACGGTTTGAAAATAGGACATCAGTGTCAATGTCCAGAGGGGAATGAGCTGCTTTCTCAGACCTGGTAATGTACTGCTCCCACTCCCTGTAACAGCAGGTCAGTCACAGCAGGGAGCGCCTGAAACAGATAGATTTTTTTATTCTTAAGGACTGCTGGGAGACAGGTCAGGTTTAAAGAGAGTCACACAAAACAGTTTCACTTCAACTAGATCCCAAACCAGAAATGACACACTTCGGGTGGTCATCTGTCCATCTCATCTCTCAGGAATGAAGATGACAGCGGCCACTCCGCTGCCAAAACACAAACACTCACTTACATGCGGCTGTCCTTCAATGAGCACCTGCTGAACAGTTATTTTGCATCAAGCCATGGAGTCATGAAAATGATCAAAAGTGCCTATTCTCAAGGAGTCCAGTGCTTAAGTAAACTGAAAACAACCTATTCAAATTTTAAACATACCTTTAAAGACTGACAGAATTTCTGGCTTTCTAAATTTTAATCAATATTCACAACTGATTTTACTAATACTTAGGAATACTTACAATGCTAAATTTTATTAAATGCAAGTGTATCAAAGATGAAATATATCTCAAAAAAGGTAAAATTATCACACTGGTCTACCTTCTTCTAAAATGTGGAGAACACATAATTTAAGGAACAGAAAAAGAAATGGACCAGCATTTTGACATCTATGAGGAAAGTCTAAATTAAATTTGACTTTCACAAAATAACTAATAGCAGGCAACGCAATTACCAATGTTAGCTGACTTTAAAGTACATTTTTATAGTTCTGAACTTGTCATTGTGCTTTTGACAGTTCATTTTCACAAAAGCTTGACAAGATATGTGGTAAGGGCTCATAAAGGGAAAATAAGCACAACGACGTCGAGAACCTCTCAGCAGCTTAAGCAGGCTCTCAGCAGGTCTAGAACCCAAGGCTACTCAGCCTCAGCCTCCCCCACGTAGTCCCAGAGGTGGAAGATGCTCAAATGGCAGCTAAAACTCTTACTTGCTTCATCACCCCCCTTCCCCAAAATGGACACAGGGGCTGAGGACACCAGGAGGCTACTGCAGCAGCACAGCCTCGCACCTCCACGTTTCTCACAACTCCAACCCAGCTTCAACACACGACACTCCACACTGCTCTATCAGACATTCTGCCATCCACTCTTAAAAACTTAGAATGGCTACCACTACTTACTGAAAGAAGTCCAAATTTTGTAACCCAGTTACTAAGACCTTTCATCATTTATTCATATCTGCCTTTTAAATTTTATTTCCCAATTCTACAGATTTTCCTCAACTTACAATAGGACTAAGTCTCAATAAACCCACTGTAAATCAAATACATCCGAAGTTGGAAATGCATTTATTATGCCAAACCTATCAAATACCATAGCTTAACACAGCCTACCTTAAATGTGTTCGTAACACTGCATTAGCCTATTGTTGGGCAAAATCATTTAGCACAAAGCTTATTTTATAATAGTGTTTAATGCCTCATGCAATGTATTAAATACTGTACTGAAAGCTAATAGTCCATAGAATATCAGCTATTTCCCTTTGTGGCTGAGTGATAACTGGGAGCTGCAGCTTAATCATATCTTGAGAAAGTAGAGTATCATATCACTAGCCCAGGAAAAGACCTGAAGTCAGGTTTGTACTGAATGACTATCACTTCTGCACCATCAGAAAGGGGAACCATTGTAAATTAGGGGCTGTCTATATATTTCATACACCTTGTGTCCTACCCAAGGCCACACACTACTGCCATTCTTACCTATTCCTTTCCCTCCTCTGTATCTGTCTACATTCTTTCATCTTTAAGGACCCGTTCAAAATACACCTCTGCAATAATGCCCTGCTTTAATTCCAAAAACCAGAGTAAGCAATCTTTTCTGAATTTCCTAACCTTTAATCTACATCTCCCTTTGGACACTTTTCTGGCATGTATTATGGTTACTTATGCATGTGAGTCAGCTATGGCTCCCTATGGATGAGTGGTGTGCTTATCCCATTTACTCAATAAATAGTTACATGAGTTCATGCTGTGTTCTAGAAACAGGTTCCATAAATAAAATGGACCAAAACCTGGCCCTTGTGGCGTTCATCTTCTGACGGAAATAGGGCAAGACAATAATATAAATAAGGATATTATATGGGAAGGTGATAAATGCTATGGTGAAAAGTAAAGCATGTTTACCGGCATTGGGGAGTTGGGTTGGAGGGCTTCTACTTTAGGGCTGGCTGGGAGCCTAGAGGTGTAGGTAACATTGAGCAAAGGGTTGAAGAGATGCGGAAAGAACAGAAAAAAAGAAGCAAGTGTCAAAGCACTGAGTGATCAGAATATACAGTTTTCTAGGACAAGAGCGAATACTAAACACAACAAAAACTCTTAGATTCTGACAACAGAATAGCGTTAACCAAAGTAGAATGGGAAACTGGGGGTGGGGGGTTATGTATGGTGATGGATGGAAATTACACTTGTGGTGATCACAATGCAGTTAATACATATATGGAAGTATAAAGTGGTACACCTGAAACATCTACAATGCTGTAAACCAAAGAGGGAAGGAGTGAAGGAGGGATCTAAGAATGAAACTGTGAGAGCAAGGGTAGAGAGGATACCTCAGCAGGGTATTTTTATACAATAGAAATATCCTGAAAACTAGTGTAGTTATTACTATACTGTCCTGGGTAGTTGATATACATTATTTCTAATATAGACAACAAGGAAAAGAAGACATCATTACCCCCAATTTATAGCTAAAGAAACCAAATCTCCCAGAAGTTAAGTCACAGGCAGAGGACCACAGAGAAAGTTACACAGCCTGAAATGGTACCTAACTGTCCACTGGACTCTACTTCTACTTGGGCTGACCACATACTATTAAAACTTCAAGAGTTCTTTGCCTTTATTTCTGCTTGATGTCCACTGTTATCTACCTAGTTTTGTTTTTTTCCAACCTTTCGTTTGCCTAATTATGTTTAAAAAAACAGTACTTTATACATACTACAGAACCGAAATCTCCAACCCTAATTTAGCAACATTCATTATAAATTAAAATTTAAACTTACATGTAAGTTTAAAATGGTCTCTCATGAAAAAAAGGCTGGAAGAGGCTAGAGATGATTTATTCATTCTCATTTCCTCGTAAATACTACCCTTTATTCTCATTTAAAGTTTTAAACCCTGGCAGAGTAGCTCCGGCCTGGAAAGAAAAAAATACAGAAGTAGGCAAAAAGACTAATAAAGTTACTCATTATTTCTAAAAATTTGGTTATAGCCTCCATATTCCCATTATTGCCAACTAACATAAAACCTACTCAATTGAGCATAACATCCTGTTTCAACACCGCATACTGGGATCAAAGAAATAAAGAACTCTATTCTCTCATATTTGCTCTCATAAAAAAAAACAAAAGGACAAACTGGGCACATGATAAAGAATTTCTACAAATAGAAACAGGACTACAAGACGCAATCAGTCCTGTATTAAACGAATAGGAAAAAATATATAGTAAAGAGATTAAAAGCAACTGAAAGCTGAGTTTTGTCCATCTGTATGGAGAAGAAAGAACTCAGTAACTTTATAATAAAGTCAGGAAATTACAACAGCAAGTTCAAGTTACAGAAGTCTTCTAAAGCGTGTTCAACCCTAAGTTACTATCTCCTCAATAGCTGAGACAATCTTCTAAAACCGCAGCAAAATAAAACCATTTAAATGAACTTAATGAACACGCGCCCTGGAAACCAAGTTAGGTTTCCGTGGGATCTGAGAGCAATCTCATTAACAGTGGAATTCCTCGCTGCAGCGCGCGAGGAAAACCGCTTCCATCTCAGCACACACGTGGTTCAGTATCCCCAGGGAAAGGCAAGGCGCCTGCAGGGCCCTTCCCGACCCCAGATGGGCAGGCTGGCCCACAGCCTCTTCGCGATGGCCAGAAGGAAGGAACGTGTAGCGACCTCACCCCAGTCGGCAGGCGGCCGCGCGACTTCCCCTCCGCGATCCGGCCCGGGTCACCTCCGCTCACACCCCCACACAGGCCGCACGGGCCACCACCTTCTGCGCTCGCGCAGCCAGCGCCTTCGTCTCGGTCCAATGGGAAGTGCATGCATCCGGGACCGCAGCCGAGCGCGCCGCCTCCTCCATCGGGAAGAACCGAGGGGAAGCAGCTCCAGACGACCTCCGGCCCCGTCGCTGCCGGGACCGAGGCCACAGCCGAGGAGATCCTGGGCGCGGCCGAGTGACGCAAGAGGCTGCGCGCGCGTGCGCAGTACCTTCGGCAGAGCCCCGCCCCCGCGCCCTCTGCGGTGGAATCTGGTTTTCACCCTGCGCTGGTGAGTAGGAGGGCGGGCCGAGGCGAGGTAGGTTGGAGGCAATATTTAGCTAGATAGCGTTTGCTGGCCAAGTGGTCAAAATCTAAGTACTATACCGTGTGGCGCTTACTTAAAATGCGAATTCTCCGGGCGGTCAGCAGCGACACCCGGGGAAAGTGCTCCGAGAGGGCAAGGGGCGGGGCTTCAGCGGTTAGAGAGCCTGGGGCGGGGCTGGGCTAGGGACTAGGTGTAGCTCAGAGTAGGGCCCTTTCATCCCAAATGTGAACTAATGGAAATCCTGGAATAGATGCGTTCTTTGGGCGCTTGTAGTTTGGTGGAAGTCTGTCTCTTTTCACTTGCGGCGAGATTTATTGTTTAATGAGATACATAGGACACCTGTTAGAAGAGGCGGGCTGAGGTGGGAGCCTCATGACAGTGAGCTTTCCAAACTACCTGCATGCTAAGCTACAAATATCTCAAGATATCTTGCATTACAACTGGCATGCTGTGAAGCAGAATTGCCGAAGGGGGTCTATTGGGATCTTGGAGCAGAGCTGAGTGCCCATGTAGGACTTAAAAACATTGAACAAGTGTAAGTATGGTCCCTTTCTGGTCATTTTGGAGTAGGGAGGACCACATCCGTGCAGCTACAAGCTGATCTATAAATTCGTTCATTCTCCAGCCCTCCTTCCCTCACTCTTTCCCACCCTCTCTCTTCCCCCTCCCCTCTCTTATTTTCTCACTGTAAATAAAGTGGTTAATTGCTGTTGCTCCCCATGTGTTTGCTTTAGAGCCATGTTCTGCAGTTGTAAGTTCAGGTTGAGAACCCACTAACCAGGTCATCCTCTTCTTTGGGATTTGCTCTGTTTCACACCCACCGATAGATATCCTGTCTTGAGTTATCCTGTAATAGAGAAATTCCCTGGGGAGCCCTCTGCCGCCCCCCCCCATTATGATTTCCTCTAAAAAGAAAAAGATAGAGGGTCATTTATAAGAAGTAGGGAAAAGCAATTAGTGAGATAGGGCATAAGGCCTGCTCACTTCCTGAAATGATACAAATTTATTTAATATTGACAATAAATCAATGCCTTGGTTATGGGTGTAAATGTCTTTTAGGGATATCATCCCAGCTTTTGATTAAAAACAAAAACATTATATGAAATGTGAACATTTCTTGGGCCTCCCTGGTGATGCAGTGGGTAAAGTCTCAGCCTGTGAAGCTATCCAAAGCCACTGCAGCATGAGTTTGAGTCCCACATGGCGCAGCAGACTTCTCCTGCCTCCCCCGCTGCTCCTCTTAGCAGTGTATTTCAGTCAGGCTGGGTGTTCTGCTCTTCACTCTGTCTCTGGTGAATCCTCTCACCCCCCCCACCCCAACACCTCTGGCCTACACCCCAGCTCTTGTATGCCTAAATAAATAAATCTTTAAAAAAAAGTCATAATTTCTAAAATACATATTTATTGAGCCAGAAAATGCCAAATATAATTGGCTCTTTTCAGAATGTAATCCCACTAGATTATGGTCTACACTCCACAGCCCCTGACCACCTGCTGTTGGAATGATTATGCAGCTTCTAATTTTAAAGCTTTTTTTTTTAAATTTATTTATTTATGTATACAAGCTGGGGTACAGGCCAGAGGCATGGGGCAGCGAGAGGGTTCACCAGAGATAGAGTGGGGAACAGCACAGGCAGATCAACAAAAATACACTGCTGAGGGGAGCAGAGGGCAAGGCAGGAGAGGTCTGCCACACCACATGGGATTCTCCCCGGCCGGGCATCGAACTCACATCGCCGCTGCCGACAGCTCCACAGCGCAGCGCTTAACTGCTGCACCACCAGGGAGGCCCTAATTTTAAAGCTTTTAATCTTCTGTGAGATTGGCAACCAGACAACAAGTGTGCGTTTTAGAACTGGATCTGAGGACCCTTTTTTGCATACTTTTTTTGGCTTCATTCAAGTTGGAGCTAGATGACATGGTCAAGTAAGGAGTATAGAGTATTGAGAAATTGTTGGTAAGTTGGTCTCTAATGATGTGCTGGGTTGATGAGAAATGGCTCTGGCTTTCTACCCATCCATGTCTTCACACAGAAACAGAATGACTTTGCAGGCTTACTCCACCCCCTGAATCTGTGTTGGTGTTTGGACTGTCTTTAACCCAGAAAATGTGGTGGTTCCCAACCTAAATCATGATGAGAAGCCTGGACTAGTTTTTGGAAGGAGGAGATTACTAGAGTAGAGCAATTGGCAAACTGCCCCTCAGACCCATAAGTGAGGCCAGAGATAGGGCCATCTGGGTAAAGTCCTTAAAACTGCCAGTCACTTATGAATATATTAAAAAGGATAAATGTTTTAAACCACTCATTTTGAAATGAACTGGCATGTAGCAATAACTAATAAATCATAGCATGTACCTTTAGGAGACAGATAATTATAATGCAGTATAAAAATGCCTAGAAATCGTTAATTTAACCTAACGAATTTGCTAGTGTTTTTTTCCACTAGAATTCTCATCACCCCAACCAAACTGCCACATCTACTCAGCTTTCCCTCATGTTGTAGCTCACAGACTTCTCTTACATTCATCGACTTGTCCGCCACTTGACACTTACTGTCACCTTACATGTACTGTTTTTGTGTGTACATTGCTAATATGATACAGGTGCCCAAATCATTTGGTATTTTTTTATATTTATTTTGTAGAAGAACTGGGGTGTAGGTCAGAGGTGCAGGAGGTGAGAGGGTTCACCAGAGACAGAGTGGGGAGCAGAACAGGCAGATTTGCTGAAATACACTACTGCGGGGAGCAGTAGGTAAGACAGGAGAGGTCTGCTGTGCCATGTGGGTCAGCTCCCTGGTTGGGGATCAAACTCAGGCCATAGGGGTTATAGCACTGAGACTTAACCCTTGGGCACCATGGAGGCCCCCAAATCACTTTTCTTTTTTTTTTTTTTTTTAAGATTTATTTATGCACACAAGCTGGGGTACAGGCCAGAGGCGTCGAGTGGCGAGAAGGTTCACTGGAGACACAGTGCGGAGGAGAACAGGCAGATGGACAGAAATACACTGCTGAGGGGAGCAACGGGCAAGGTAGGAGAGGTCTGCGCACCATGTGGGAATCTCCCCAGCCCGGCTTCCCCGCTGCTGACAGCTCCACAGTGTATTGCTTAACGCTGCGCCACAGGGAGGCCCCAAATCACTTTTCTAATACATGATATACTATATACTGTAAATGCTCAAGCATAGATCAGGAGATATTTTAAGATTAAAAAAAAATTCATACACTACTAGTGGGATGGTAAAATGGTACAACTTCCTTGAGAGCAGTTTGGCAGTTTCTTAACATTTTAATCATATGTCAATCATATGGTTCAGCTGTTTGATCCAGGAGAAATGAAATCATGTGTCCTTTACAGAACTTATAAATGGATATTCAATAGCAGCTTTATTTGTAATAGCCAGAAAAAGGGAAAGGACCCAAATATCCAGCAACAGATGAATGGCTACACAACTATGCTCTCTCTGTATAATGATGGAGCACTGCCAAGAAATGAAGGAATGAACTGTTGATACATGCTATCATATGACTTAAGTCTTTTTTAAAGATTTATTTATGCATACAAGAACTGGGGTGTAGGCCAGAGGAGTGTGTGTCGGGGGTAGGTATGAAGATTCACCAGAGACAGAGCGGGGAGCCCAACAGGCAGATTGACTGAAAGACACTGCTGAGAGGAGCAGTGGGCGAGGCAGGAGAGGTCTGCTGCACCATGTGGGACAGTCCTTGGCGGGGATTGATCTCATGCTGCAGTGGCTGCAATAGCTTCACAGTGCTGAGACTTAACCCGTTGCGCCACCAGAGAGGCCCACTATCATATGACTAAGTCTTAAAGTAATTGTAAGTGAAAGAAGAGAGACACCCCCCCAAAGAAAAGTGTAAACGATTACATTTATATAAAATTCATGGAAATAGACGCTAATATATAGCAACAGGCAGCAGATGAATGGTTGGTTGACTGGGAGTGGAGGGGGTAAGGAGGGTAGTGGGATTAGAAACCAGAAAAAAAATATTTGGGGTGACGGATATCACCTGTTCACTGTTTTGCTTGTGAAGATAGTTGCATGATATACATCAAAATTTAACCAAACTGTATTTTATACATGTGCACTTTATTGTATCTCACTTATACCCCAATAAAGCTGGAAAAATGTATTTCTTTGTCATTGTTACAGAAGCTTAGGCAAGACTTCTTATTAAAATAGTAATTTTAAAAATCACATAGAAGTAAATCAAGTATTTTCTCATGTATAAATTGTTCTCCAATTACCCTCAGATGTTTTGGTTCACTTACCACAGATGTCATCAGAAGCATGAAAACAGCATAGCAATCTATGTTGTTTTTTTTTTAAGTTTTGTTTTTTTTGTTTTGTTTTTAAGATTTATCTTATGCATACAAGCTGGGGTACAGACCAGAGGCGTGGGGCGGCGAGAGGGTTCACCAGAGACAGAGCGGGGAGCAGAACAGGCAGATCAGAAATACACTGCTGAGGGGAGCAGCGGGCGAGGCAGGAGAGGTCTGCCGCACCATGTGGGACCCTCCCCAGCCAGGCGTCGAACTTGCATTGCAGCTGCCGACAGCTCCACAGCGCAGCGCTCAACCGCTACGCCACCAGGGAGGCCCTATCTATGTTTTTGTTAAGGGGAAAGGACATCCTGAACAAACTCCACAAATAGGTTTTTCTGGCCCCACCCTGACCTCAGAACAAAGAGATCCAAGACAACAAGGACTACAAATCCCATAATGTCATCATCACTGAAGGGAGGATCCTGGGAACTGAGGGTGGAGTTAAGCAGCCAGGCTTGGTATATAACCAGGCGTGTCGGCCTTGGGGGTCGTCTTGGCTTTTCATGGGCTTTCAGCGTGCTATTGGGATTTCAGCTCAGCAGAACTGGTAGGATGCATTCACCAATTTCTCTCTCTCTTACTCCCTGAGTTGTTAATTTCTTCATTGCCCTTTTTTTGTTGTTAAATTAACCCTTTATTACTCCTTTTTATGTGTACTTGCAGTTGAGTCTCATTATAAGTCCCTTTTAAGCGCATGGGTGAGGACCCATAGTCAGGCCAACCCATTTCACATTGGGATTGCCCTGGAACATTTTCTTTAGATCAACCCAATATTACTAGATTGATTTGCCCTCTGCCCTTCCAAAGTGAATAGTAGCATTCTCTAGCATTTAAAAATATTTGTATTTTATAAATGTTTTCTATTTAGTTTATTCAAGACATAGAAGACCTACAAATACAGTGGGGCAATTTTTTAAAAAACATCTGTTGGAAAGGGAGGGGAAGCGCTCTCTGATAGATGTGAACTTAGAACACCAGGTGTAGTGCCAGCAAGGCACAGAACAGGTTCTCTGTGATCCAGGCAGATGGGTACAGGAGGAGTCCTGGAGCCCTTGGTGGCTTTTTCAGGCTTTTTATGTTTTCTACAGTATTTGTAGAGAGGCAACCAGGTGCAGGGCAGGCAGGGGGGTTGGTTGGGGGCGGGGGCTGGAAGGCTGACAGGCCTCCTACCCCCACCCACCCCACCTCCTGCGAATCTTCACTCTTTCTGGGCTCTTCGGAGTTCTCTCATGGTCTCTCTGCTGCCATGCTCTGTGCTGCTCTCTCTGCTGATTCTGCTCTTATATGCTTGGCCACCAGGCCCAGGTGCGCCCACTCACACATGCCCACACCCTGCTCCAGGTGCCCGCCACTAGGCATGCATGTAGGACTGCAGGGGTCTATCATTAATGCTAATGGCGGGGGCGCCAAAAAAACCCTCATAACCTCTATTTACCCTACACCAGGATATTGGATAAAAGCCAGGACGTTGACATTTAATAATTTTCTCATTTGGTATGGTAGGCAAATTAATCTCCCAAAGATGTTCATATCCTAAATCTTTTGGAACCTGTGACTCGGTTACTGCACAGGTAAAAGGAACCTTGCAGTATGATTGGGGATCTTGAGATGGGGAGACAATCCTGGATTGTCAGAGTGAATCCAAAATACTCACAAGCGTCCTTCTAATAGGGACACGGAAGTGTGAGAGTCAGAGAAGGAGATAGGATAATGGAAAAAAGGACAGACAGGTGCAACAGTGCTGACTTTGATGATGGAGAAAAGGGTGAAAGCCAAGACAGATACAGGTGTAGCTGAAAATGCAGAGAACAGGTACAGCCCTCAAGCCTTCAGAAGGAATATAATCCTCATGACACCTTGATTTTAGCCTAAACTTTTGTTAGATTTCTTCTCTCCAAAACTCTAAGAAAATGAATTGGTGTTATTGTAAGCCACATTTATGGTAATTTGTTAGAGCAGTGAGTAAGCATGCCGAAGTAGGGAAAGGGGAGCACCGAGATCCCCCATCTTCACCAAAAATAAAAAGACAGGCAGCCAACCTGACCTTTCCTCCACGTTCAAGCCCATCCTCTTTTATTTGGATTTGTTGTGTTTGTTACTTGTCTGGTATCTCTCCAATCCTGCTTGCCATGGTACAGTTTCAACCCCAACACTTCCAAATTTCCTGAGCTGAAATGAATCCTACTCTCTGAACTGCTAATGCCAAAAAAAAAAGTGCTATCTTTTTATTTCTGTTTATTTCTTGACTGTGCCTCAGCTCTGCAAAATAAAATACCTTTTTGAAACTATCATAGGCAGTTCAAAATATAAGCATGAATAACATTACAGCAAACCTTGGGCCTCCCTGGTGGCGCAAGGGGTTAAGTCTCAACACTAAGAAGCTATCACAGCCACTGCAGCACGAGTTCGATCCTGGCCAGGGAGCTGACCCACATGGTGCAGCAGACCTCTCCTATATTGCCCACTGCTCCTCTCAGCAGTGTATTTCAGTCAGTCTGCCTGTTCTGCTCCCCACTGTCTCTGGTGAATCCCCTCATCTGACCACACACACACACACCTCTGGCCTACACCCCAGTTCATGTATGCATAAATAAATAAATCTTTAAGAAAAAAAACAAACATTACAACAAAGATGCCCAGCAAAAACAGAGCCTCGCCTGAGGAGGAGATGACTCATCTGCTGTGGAACTAAAGGCTTAAGTACTTGAAGGGCAGGGAGCATACTTGATTTTATATGCTGTGTTGCCAGGAAATACCAGATTCTTTCTTCCCACCGCAATTGTCGAAACCAAAAGACAGGGATTGAATCTTTAATAGGTGCTTAATTAGATCAGCAAGCTTCTCTGAGAATGCTGACTATCATGCTCTAAAGAAAACCTTTCCAGGGCCTCCCTGGTGGCCCAATGAGTTAATCTCAGGACTATTAAGCTGTCCAGAGCCACTGTACCACGAGTTTGATACCCGGTCAGGGAGATTCCCACATGGCACAGCAGACCTCTCCTGCCTCTTCTGCTGCTCCCCTCAGCAGTGTATTTCCGATGATCTGCCTGTTCTGCTCCTCACTTTGTCTCTGGTGAATCCTCTTACCCCCCCCACACCTCTGGCCTACACCCCAGCTTGTATGCAAAAATAAACAAAAAGAAAACCTAACACCTCATCTCTAACAGGCTATTTTATAGCGAGTTAAACAGTTAATTATCAGTGAACAGCTTTTACTCCAGGTGATTAACAACTTCTGGGAGTTTTATAGTGTCCCATCTTCCTGGCAGCCCCCCCTCCGCTATTGTCTGGATTGAGAGCACTTCACTGCTGGCGTAGCTCAGTCTCTGACAGACATGGCGTCCATCCCTGTTCCAGGTAGCTCCTGGACTAGAAAGTTAACTCAGAGCAAACAGGTCACAAGTCAAATAATGTGTGTATGTGCAGGTCCCTAAACTATGCGTGGTGCCTTCCCAGCCACTCCCAGCCCCTTCCAGCCCTGTCACTAGGTGTAGAACTCAGGGTCAACCACTACTGCTTCACTAGCAGTTAGAACAGTTCCATAATAGTAACCAACCGGGCATGTTTTTTGAGAATTTGGCACTTAAATCATTTCGCAGCCCTCAAAATCTGTGTAGAAAGTGTTATCTATAGAGACATTTGGTGTTTTTTTGAAAATATTTGTACCTGATTTCTGTATACATGTACTGTGATCAAAATGTAATTAAGTAAATCCTTCCAGATAGAGCCCAAAGGGGAAAAATTTGCTCGAAGAAAACATTCCTCTCATTTAATGACATGACTTAAAGACATTAATGAAGATTTACAAGATTTCTGATGATGTTTGGATATTTAAAACGAGTGTGATTTTCAAAATTTTCTCTGTGCTAAAATAAATATTATTTACCATAAAATGTGTAAAAGTTACTAGTATATTAAAATATAACTGACTTTCATTATTGCCATCATTTCCTTGTATCAGAAGGAAGTGATTGGATGGTGAATTCCTTCACACATAATAAATTTGCTCCTAAAATAGGCACAGGTGGACATTTTCTACATCCTTATGAAGACTCAGGTCATTTGTTTCAACAAAGAAAATGGGAAATATTTGATTGAGGAATTAGGGTGATATGGGAGCTGAGACTACACAAGCATTTCAAGTAATGGGTAAAAAAAAATGACTGTTCAGCTAGAAATAAGTTATTTTATTTTAAAACACATACAGATTAATAAATATTATTGGAAAACTTAATAAATAGCCTTTTTATTTACATAAGGCAATTACAACATGCTATGCCTACTTCTATAAAGCAAAATATAAGCAATTCTTAGTCATTGACAAGTGTATATATATATGCTAATTGGAAGCTCCCCTGACACATTTACATGAAAAAATCTTTTATGCAACCTATCAACATTTTACATTTTTACCCAGTCTTCATCTTTTTTATTTTTTAACACCTACATTCCATTTTAAAAGAAAATAATAGTTCTTTTAAAAAGGCAAAAATCACTCAGGAACGCTACTGAAAAACAGCACTCTTAAATTTTTCCAAAATGCAAAAACACTGACTTGGGGTTGGTGGACAAATTATTATATTCTTCAAAAAAAGAAATATTCTGAGCTTTTCATTGTGACCCTTTGGCACTAGTGGTTTGGGCGCTCCTGACATTCACCTGGGGTCAGGTCATTCATGGCCGAGGTTAAGCTCCTTGGAAGCCAGAAGTTCAGCAACATTCACTACAAATTCAGTCAATAGGACAGATCTGGTCTACAGGTCACTGAACCTTCTACATAACACAGGCAAACCTATGTAGAATGTCAGAGAAGCTCATCACACCAGTAAAATGTGATTTCTCAGTGCAGCCTTTAAAAGTCCCTGTTTAATTTTCCATATTTTACAACAGAATATATAAAACGCTTTCTTTTAAAATAAAAAAAGGAAAATTAAAGCTTCATGGAGTCATGCAAACTTTATACCCAGTGCTGCCTTTGCTCGCTCTGTGCTCGAAGCAGTGTGTCTATAGCTCGGTCCTGAGCAGACGGGGATGCCCGGGGCAAGCCAAGTTTCCACCGTGTCACTCAAACAGTCCTGCACTCGTGCTCCCTTGGGAGACCACGGCACAAGCTACAAGTGCAAGCTCTCGATCGAGAACAGATTTGGAGAACCATCCCACCCCTTTAGAGGTAGAGAAACTGAGGCACAGAAAGGTTAAGTGACTCACCTGTAGTTGCACAATTCAAGAAAAAAGACCAAATAAATGCTTCTCCCCTGCTCATGCTCTGGGCCCTACACTATGCTTTTGATCACGTGGGGTATTTGGAATTGATATTTGTTTACATAATTGAAGTTGTTACACTGAGCATCAGTCTTTTCCTAGGCTTTTTTGATGTAACATAAATTTTCTTAAAATACAATTCACTCGTTGCATTTAATAGCATGTGAGAATGTGTCTGAACAGAGTAGTGATGCTGGGTCAAAATCTCATTGCCGTTCCTATAATTTTTAATCTTTTCAAGTATATGATGGAGGTAATAAAAATCTGGCCAGATGTGAAAAGGACAGACCTTTAAAATTCATCACCAGTACAATTGTGAGGTGGAAGTGAGGAATGCAGAAAATCGAGGTATTTTATATGAAAACTGTTCTATGCTGTGACTGGTGTGCAACTGATCTTTTCTCTTTCCAACTGGAGTCAACAGACCTCTAGCTATGACTGTGAGTAAAACACCAAAACAAACTAACTTGGACAAGTCCTAGCAGGGAAGGTTAATGCTAAGGAATCATTTCTATTTTTTGGTCCCTGAGAAGGTGGCACAGCAAGATTCCTGCTTCGTGAGTGAACTACTTCCCTAGGGTCACACACAGTGAGAAGGACCACGCCTTCTGACAACTGGCCAATCGGTCAGTCATGAATAGCTCAAACCCCGAATTTTCATTTTTCTTCCAGTCTCCAGTCAGTCTCAGGAAGCCTCCATCAGGATCAAGTTGGCATCAGAGAAGAGAATGGGCTCAGCCCTGTGCCCATAGGAGGACATGCTCAGATCTTCTAGATTAACTGAGCAGCTTGGAGAAGAGAGAGATCATCTCCTAACAAGAATCAGGTCACACAATCACGGTTTCTGTGGCGTGTGCTCCCAATACCTTGGTCTCTATGGAATGAAATGCTTTTCCACACCTGGGAGACACTACATCTCCAGCTGTACAGATGCTTAGGAGCCAGCCTCTAAAGTGAACATGGGATTCACAAGCTCAGTTGTTGAAGAGACAGGAGGTGGGGACACACTTTACTCTCACTTCTATCTGAAAATGACATGAAACCCAAAGAGAAAGAACACAGATCAGCCTACTACTCCTGAAATGAACTGTTGGAGATAAAACTGAATATAACAAATAGGCTTCAAAAGTAAGAAGTAAAAGACTGTTATTGCTGAACCAAGTGCACCATAGCATATTTCACTAACATTCTGATGTGCAAAGACAATAAAGACATCTGCGTGGTGATTCTTTCCCTAAGTTCCAGCTGTGGGCACTTCCCAGTCCACAGGTGGCAGGGAGCAGACTGCCCTTCCCCTCCAGAACCTTCTCCACAGAAATAGAGCCATTTTTCAGCATGGCAAAAACACTCAGGGATAATCTCGGTGCTTGATTTCTGTTAGATCCTTAGTAGGTCCTACCTCTGATCAATGAGCAGAACAGGAAGTCATCTTTTTAAATGCAAAGACTCAGAGGAGAAAACAAGGCCTTGTCCAGGTAGGAGAGAAGAGAAACGGTCTATTTAAGTGTCCAAGCAGAATAAATGTGCAAACTGTGATCAGAAATGTGATTTTAGAGAAGGCGTGAAATCAAGTAGTCAGGTATTTTTTCCTTAGTTTCAGCAGGTATAAAATTATAAACAGTATAGGAAGGAAACTGTTCATTTGCTTTTACGGAGGCCAGTGGGGGAGCCTCCTTCCTTCTCGGCCCTTCTCTAAAACTCTCACTTCCGGGCTTTTTCTTTGCAATTCCAAATGAATGACAAAGCATGAATTTATAAAATAACTAGATTAAACCATAAGTTATATGCTCTTTGTTAAACTTGGAATTTAGGCTTTTAGACTATTCTGAGGCTCCATCCCACCTTGAAATAGGAATGATAATGTGAACTTGGTTCCACTGAAGGAATGCTATGTGTCCGACGAAAGTAATCTGTTCGACAGAGGTAAACTTGGTCTGACTCTTGGGGGCCAGTCACCCTCAAGAGGGGCCGAGCTATTAATACACAGAGATTTTTGTTTTACTCTAAAAAAAAAAAAATCATAGGAAGATCATCGAGAAAATACCACCTCTGAGGGTTCATGGGATAATCCTGGGTGAGTTGCTATAAAGACCAACTTTGCTTTTAAACTAAGTTCTGCTCATAAGTTGTAACAAAACTCATGATAATTTTCCCTTATGTTTGTATTCTTTAAATACCTCAAACTCCTTACCACGAAAATATATTTATGAAAAAAAAAAAGAAACTATATTTATGCCTAAAAGTGCATTAATACTGGTACGTTATTTTTTTCAGAAAGTTCAGTTCAATAAATTAAGGCCTGTGTTCCTAAAAATACTGATTTAAAAAGAAAACCCTTCAAGAATTGATAAAAAGAGTAATGGACTAGCTGGGCATTTTATACTATTGAGTTAATGTAAATTAAATATTTTTTTAAATAATCTTGTCATTATAGTTCACAAATCACTGACAACCCACAATCATTACATGTACTTTTAATTCATAAAGGGGATTTGCTCTTTGTGAACCTATCCCCATTTCTTCAGCCTCTTTGTTCAACTCTTTAGGGAATCACCTTTTTTTTTTTGTATTTAAAAATGTTCTTGCTTGAAAAAAATTTTTCCTTAGTAATTTTCATTGGATATTACTAAATTGCATACTTAATTTTATACGTAAGTTTCTACTTCACCAAATCTACTTTACCCAATCCCAGCTTTCAACTTAGCATAGTTCCCTATTTAAATAAAACTGCACAGGAAGTACGTGATCACCTGATAAAATATCTGCATCATTTTGTGCTTTGCTCCCAATAAATGCACAGGGAGGGTTACTGTAGACGAACGAATAACCTCTTGGATCCAACTACTACATGATTAGTGGTTATTTTGCATTTCAGAAATGTAATGAGAGGCTGGGTTCTCTGTCCTCTCAAACAGCAATGACATAACTCAATTGATTTTATTTTTGCTAGGAGTTCTTTTGAAAATTCAAAACACATAATAGACACTAGCTTAACTGAGTCCTTTAACTTGTGTCTGTACTTTAAGAAATTCGCTATGTGCTACTGAACAGTTACTCTCTTGTTTAACTGCTTTATTAATCAAATTAAAATATTTATTTCTTCTGAATGGCCACAAGGCTTGCAAAAAGAGAAAGTGGATATATTTGATACTGGATCCCAGTTACACAGATTAAGTGTAAATAAAATACCTCATGCTACTTAAGTCACTTGTCTTTAATTGGATTATAACTACATGTTAAAAGGGTCAATTTGCTCGAATGTAGCTTTTAGTCTTGACTCTCTTCCAACAGCTAAACATATATTATGTCTAACTGCTTTAAAGGTTTATATTTTGAATAGTGAAATATTAAAGTATAATTAAAGAGGTTGCATTATTTCATCTAAAAGAACATACACACAGTAATAGTCAAATTAAGTGACTAGTTCAAGTGATAAAGGCACTGAAATTGATTTGAGCTACTGGAAAGTCATCTTGCAAATGGAACACTGCAGCATGTCCATTCACTCTTCTCTCTCTATTGGCAATTAAAATTTCTTGGAGTGTGTGTGGGGGCTGGGAAGGGTGGAAAAGCTTGCTAGAAGAGTAAAAACAAATGTATATACCTCTTATTTGGATGTGGTACCTGAATGTTGTACATGCTTAATGCTTAAATCAAAATAACACAACTATAAATTTACTGTACAGAGTCAGATTTCAGGACAGTTTTTCCCATCTCCAAAGCAATCTTACATAAGACTATCTGCTCCCCTACAAAGACTACCCAGAAAGAGCCCATCTTCTTTTCTATTTCAGTAGTATTAAAATGCTTTAAAAGGAAAGAGAATTCATGAACGCTTCCAGGTTAATGGCAATGAACATGAGATTGCTCTCATCAGAGAGAGATGACTCCTGGGCAACCAGTTAGCACCTTCTCCTGCAGAGGGCTGAACCCCCACCCTGGTGCTGAACAATGCTCCCCCAGTGTTCATCGGCTTACCCATAATTATATAGACAACTCCAATAACAGATTTCAGGTCTCTTCTACTTCACATCAAATTAGACCAGAAACCACACCCGTCTCCTGTTCCTCGAGCCACCCAACCCCCTGCTGCATCCTAGTCTGTTTTCATATTAGATTTGTTCATCTCCCCAAGGTTGAAATTGAACTCTTTGAACACCTGTATGAGGACAATCCCTACTGAGACGGTGGTGAACCCACAGGCCATCCCCAAGAAGTCCACCAGACCCACATTGCTCCACTCCCGGAAGAGGATGGCTGAGGCCAGCAGGACCAGCGTGGTGAACACGACGTAGTAGATGGCCCCGAACACGGAGGAGTCGAAGCACTCGAGCGCCTTGTTGATGTACCTGAACTGGATGATGATGCTGCAGCCTAGCACAGCCAGGAGCACCAGGCACAGGCAGAGCGCGCGCTGACTGGAGGGGTTGTTGTGGAAGATGTCTTGGGCTGCCAGCCCGATGCCCTTGGTGGAAGGCACAGTGAAGCTCCCCAGCAAGGAGCAGATGCTAATGTAGACCATGATGTTGGTGGGCCCGTGGGCCGGGGCGATCCAGAAGATGAGCAGCAGCAGCATAAGCAGCACGATGCACAGGTAGCCGACGAACACTGGAGAACAGAGGGCACAGTGACCAGGAGCGGTGCAGCAGGGAGCCCCCACCCCACCATGTGCGGCCACAGCAGCGACAGCTCCCCGGAGGGCAGGCGGGCACCCTGAGGCCCGGTGGAGCCTACCAGACCCACTGAGCTCATGCCAAGAGATTATTCCCCACATGTCAATAAAAGAGTCCTTTCTTCTATTACTGACTTTTTAAAAAAAAGATTGATTTATTTATGCATGCAAGCTGGGGTGCAGGCCAGAGGTGTGTTGGCGGCGGGGGTCGGGGGGGAGAGGATTCACCAGAGACAGAGCGGGGAGCAGAACAGGCAGATTGACTGAAGTACACTGCTGAGGGGAGCAGCGGGGGAGACAGGAGACAGGCTGCGCCATGTGGGAAGCTCCCAGGCTGGGGATCAAACTCATGCTACAGGGGCTCTGGATAGCTTCATAGTGCAGCACTTAACTCACTGCACCACCAGGGAGGCCCTATTTTTGACATTTTTGTAACAACAATCCTTTGAGATATTTTTTAAGTCATCCAAAAGATGGATTTCTCACTTTAGAGTCAGTTCAACAAACCCTAGCCAGAGAATGCTCCTGGGGGTGGAGCTAGTAGCGGTGGGGGAACAAAGGGGTCACATGAGGAATATGTGGGGAAACTGCAGGGGTTCTGTGGCTGTTGCAGTCACAGGGATCACATCCACTAGGCGGAAGCCGGCCCTGGGATGTTGCTGGGTAAATGAAAGAATGGTCAGGATTTTCTGCCCCACTGCCATTAGCATTAATGACAGACCCCTGCGGTCCTACGCGCATGCCTGATGGCGGCACCTGGAGTAGGGTGTGGGGAGGCATGAGTGGGCGCACCTGGGCCTGGAGGCTGAGCATATAAGGGCGGCGTCACAGAGAATGTGGTGCAACAGCAGAGAACACAGTGTGGAGGCAGAGAGCCCAGAAAGAGTGGCAAATTGTGGGGGCTGGGAGGCCTGCCAGCCTCCCGGCCCCCCGGCCCCCACCCCTCTGCACCTGGTTGCCTCTCTACAAATACTGTAGAAAACATGAAAAGCCTGAAAAAGCCACTGAGGGCTCCAGACTCCTCCTTTACCCGTCTGCCCGGACCATAGAGAACCTGCTCCGTGCCTTCCTGGAGCTACAGATGTGCAGACAGTGCCCCACAGTGCAAAGTCCTCCTGCTCTGTCACCTCAGACTGGTGAGTGAAAAATACATTTAAAATAATCAGACTCACAGCCTATTGTATGTATAAAACAAAGTAACTTTTGCATAGATTTAATATACAGTGTGTTTCTCAGGGCATGGAGAGATACTCTCCATTTCAGAGATGGATGGCAAAACCTCTGAGCGGTTAAGTCAGTTAACATGACACCCCACATCAGTGTGTATTTGCAGCTGCCAGGTTCTCAGCAACTCCACACATGGTGTGGGGTCTGCTGGTCTTGGGGTCTTCTGTGGTTACACCTGAGAGTTCTACTGGATTGTGAAGTAACCATCATACTAATTCTTTATATTACAGTCGGGGCATTATGTTGACTGCATTGAAAGTAGCCTGGCCCGATGCTGAATTCACAAATCATAAAGCTGGACCAACAGGGCTAGAAACAGCTCAAATATGCACCCCAGCAAACAGGGGGATTCCTCCTTTCCAACTATGAGAAAAGGAATGTGGGCCCTGCTCCTGTGGAAGGTTCAGGAAGGTGCTACAGGGCAGGAGCACTGGAAGGACACGGGAACGCTGCTTGGGAGTCAGCCCTACAAAATGGGGACGCAGTGGAGGGCGGAGAAAGCGGCAGGCGCAGGGAGGGGCGGGGAGCAGAAAGCTGAATGCAGGTGTGCGGGCTTCATTTCAGGAAACGCAGCTGGGCCTTCTCTCATGGGAAGGGGATGCTGCAAAGGGCTGTTCAGCTGGGCCGGAACAAAACCAGACAATACACAAGCATCCCAGGCAGCGATAAGCTTTGAGTAAGGGGAGCAGGAAGGGGCCATACCCCAAAGGCGAGCAGCGCAGAGGGACAGGAGGGAAAAGTGGGCAGAGGGGGGGCAGGCGTGGGTGCAGTGCTGGAGGGAGTGTGTAGACAATGAGTCTCAGTGGTTATGTGAACTGGGCAGCTCAGAAGGAAAAGCCTGCAGCCAAGAAAGCTGTTTTTAGAGGATCAATCTTAATCTTACCTTTTAAGAGAAAGCACTGTACCCGTCAAAACGTTCAAGTTCTAATCTTGTATCATTCTTTCTCAACCATTTTTTTCCCTTATCAAGCCCCTAAGGAATCTTTTCATATATTTTTCCCCTTAATGGTCCACCCCTATGATCTTTTACTATCACAGATACATATGGGACCCTTAAACAATACAGGGATTAGGGATACCCACTCTCACATAGTCAAAAATCTGAGTAGCATTTTTGACTCCCCCAGAACCATTACAATCCTCCCATGGTATCCGGGACAGTTAGTTTCAGCAACCGCCCCATGCCCCACACCACAATCCATTAGGGAGGTGGGAGAGGGGAAGGGGGCTGGAGGAGGCAGTGCAGAAAGCCCAGTAGGGAAGCCGTGGAGAAGCCGTGGAGGGGGCTTTGCACCCAGGCCCCTCCTCTGGGTCAGAGCCACACCTGAGCTCTCCTGAGCAAGGAACACTCGTGAGCAAGGACAGGGCTCCTTGAGGGACACTGGTGCCGGAGGGAGAATAGGGGGCCTGGGAGGATCTCGGGCTGGATGGGACCCCTGCAGGCCCATCCCAGAGAAAGCAGCTCTTGCCGCTGCCAGAGAGGGTTACCTGGGTTGGTCAGCTTCTCCTCCAGCTCGGCCTGAGTGGTCACACTCTCAGATTTTGGGGAGTGGATAATCAGCACGACAGAACCTGCACAGCTTAGCAGACACCCCAGTTTGCCCAAGATGTTGAGTTTTTCCTTCAGAAGATAAGAGGCTAAAATAGACCTTCAAAAAAAATCATTAAAGTTTAATTAAAACAGTACTGAAGGATAGTGCCAAAGGACAGTGTCGAGCTGGGGGGCAGGTCACTGTCTGTGGTTCTCAGGACTACTCAGGCTCAGGGGCATCTACAAAGGGCTTTAGCTAACAAACAAGAGGCTGGAGAAACAAAGAGCTTCTAAGGCCACAGTGGCCAGCTGTCTCACCCCAGAGCGTGTCCCCAGCACAAGCAGCCGCAGGGGGGCTCCCGCAGCTGCCTGTGGGCAACCCCTCTCCCAGTGTCAGCTGGGTTTGAGCCCCTGAGCCCAGCATCCCCTTAGGCCGCAGAGGCAGGAGTTTCCCACCTGCCACCCAAGTGTACTGCTGGGGTGCAGCGATGGTTCCCTGGTCCTGCCACACGGGACATGCCCTGTAGCTCCTGGGGGGATTGGGGGAGAATGTGGAGCACCGCCCCCCATCACCACCCAGCTGTAGGCAGTATAGGCCTGTGGAGTCGGGCGTGTTACTGGCATCTACTGGATAGAGACTAGGGATGTTGCTAAATGTTTACACAGGTCAGTCCCTCACAGCAAAGAATTTCCAGCCCCAAACATCAACAGTGGGATTTGAGAAAGCAAATGGAACATCTGGGATAAAACATAAACCACTGGTGTATCGGGCTGGGGAGTCTATGGGTGTTGCTTTGATTATTCTTGTAACTGTCCTGTAATTTGGAAACTTCCAAATTAAAAGGCTTTAAAAACCACTTATAAAAGTACTGTTGGGATGATTCCTCTATCAAACATTAAACCACTGCAGAGAAACGTGGACCTACTGTAAGGTACTCTGTTCTACTTCACTGGTACAGATTTTTTTTTCTTTCCATTTCATGTAATTCTAGCAACTTCATCTATTCAACATTATCAAAAATAGAACTTTTTAAAAAAATATATGCCAATTTTCATAGCTTTACTTTTTTTCAAATTAATTTCACTTTTTTTTATAATTGGCATCTTGAGTTGGAGACAGTCTTTTTACCTATAATATCATTTCATATGGTTCTTTTGGTAAGAAACAGCTCCTGGAGACTTGGGGCAGTGAACATATCTGGTGAGGTGACTTAATTATCAAAGTCCATGAGGACAGCTCTGTGGAAATTAAGGCAGCAAGGAATTTTATTATACACACATTACATGTTCAATGGGCAAAGAGCACAGGGCCAGTGGTTCATTTGCCTAATTGCTTTTCTGGGGAAAGAGTTGGAACGTGAAGCTGGAGTAGTGATTAATGGTCTCAGCATCAATCATGCAATCCAGCTTTTCAGGGCCATCCAAACTGGAAAGTGACATCAAGCCACATGTGAAAATTAGGTCTGTATTTGGATAAGGGCAACAAGCTGCAAGCATACTTTCCCAAAGCTTCATATGTGAAAAACATACTAGCTTTTTTTTTTATTTTTTTTAAAAGATTTATTTATTTATACATGCAAGCTGGGGTACAGGCCAGAGGCGTGGGGCGGCGAGAGGGTTCACCAGAGACAGAGCGGGGAACAGAACAGGCAGATCAGAAATACACTGCTGAGGGGAGCAGTGGGCGAGGCAGGAGAGGTCTGCCGCACCATGTGGGATTCTCTCCGGCCAGGTGTCAAACTCGCATCACAGCTGTTGACAGCTCCACAGCGCAGCGCTCAACCACTGCGCTACCAGGGAGGCCCAGCTTTTTTTTTTTTTTTAAAGACTTATTTATGCATACAAGAACAGGGGTATAGGCCAGAGGTGTGCGGTGGTGAGAGGACTCAGCAGAGACAGAGTGGGGAGCAGAACAGGCAGATTGACTGAAGTATACTGCTGAGGGGAGCAGTGGGCAAGGCAGGAGAGGTCTGCTGTGCCATGTGGGAATCTCCCTGGCCGGGGATCAAACTCATGCTGCAGTGGCTGCAGATAGCTTCATAGGCTGAGACTTAACCCCTTGTGCCACCAGGAGGCCCACATATTAATGTTTTTAGGCCACAGAAACTTACAGCTGATATGACTTTAAGATATAAAATTAAATACATCCATCATGGGGGATGCACTTCTCTCCAAGAATTTGGGGGTCTGTTTGGAATCCAGCAGAAATCAAAGTGTCAGTCAGTTAGAAACTTAGAGTTTATTTCCCTTCTAGCCTGTTTATCAGTAATTTCTTCAAAGGTAAAAAAATATAAATAGGTTCACAAGAGCTATGTGTTGAGTTATTTAACAAATGTCTCATGAAGTCATCTTTGTATGTAAGCCAAGTGAAATACAGAGAAAGGCTCCATTTGTGATGGGTGGTGGCGGACAGCCTTCACGCACCTCCCTTTTCCTGCTCACCCTGCATCTGGGCAACCTGATAAAAGAATGTCTGCTCACACCCTTAGGTCCTGGTGTCCTCAGTCCCATGGCACTTGTTGTAATTTTTTTTTTAGATTTATTTATTTATGCATACAAGCTGGGTTACAGGGCAGAGGTGTAGGGTGACGTGAGGGTTCACCAGAGACAGAGTGGGGAGCAGAACAGGCAGATGGGCAGAAATACACTGCTGAGGGGAGCAGTGGGCGATGCAGGAGAGGTCTGCCGTGCCATGTGGGAATCTCCCCAGCTGGGTGTCGAACTCGAGTTGCTGCTGCTGACAGCTCCACAGCGCAGCGCTTAACGGCTGCGCCACCACGGAGGCCCCCACTTGTGGTAATTTCAAACTGTTCAAGACCAACCTGAGCGTGGGAACCTCTACCACCTAACCAATGAAAACCTAAAGCCCTTCCTTGTCCCTTTACAGTCTCACCAAACCAGAGCACTTGTCCTTGGGGAAACCTGTTTGCTGTTGACTACTGTGAGTCACAAGTCCTATTTCACGTCCATTGGCATCCAAGCCACATTTGTCCCAAACTCCGTAATTCCTGGGGGGCGGAGGGGGGGGCAGTGTCTGTCCAGGGATGCCAGACAGCACAAATAGAACACCAACTGATGAGTTGTGCATAATAATTTCACAGAATCACTTGCCAAGGTGCTTAGAAGACTCCAGTCTCTAGGAAATCTTCCAAAAACCAAGAGAGTGGACACACTTTCATTCATATTCATGTACTAAAGCAAATGTCTAAGAGAAAAGTTAATAATTCATAGACTGAAACTTGAAGGGACAAAATTAAACCATATCCAGTGGAATGCTGCAGACCTAGCTTCACTTACAATGTTATTTTTATTCTTTTAACAGAAACATTCAAAATGAAAAGTTTTCCCAGACCAATAACAAACCCTAGAAATCTGACTGGAATTGAGGTTAAAGGATGAGGGGCGGGAGCACAGTGGACTATGGTGGAGGGCTGAGGATGCGGTGACATGATCTTGTGCCTTGGAATCACATACTGCGTTGTAAACCAATGTTACATTAAAAAAAAAATACAGTTGAAGGAGAAAAAGTTTTCTTATATCTAAAATTATGCATCAGAAAATAAAAAAAAAATCTTTAAAAAAAGAAAAAAAAGGGCCTCCCCGGTGGCGCAGCGGTTAAGCGCTGCGCTGTGGAGCTGTCGGCAGCGGCGACGCGAGTTCGACGCCCGGCCAGGGAGAATCCCACATGGTGCGGCAGACCTCTCCTGCCTTGCCCGCTGCTCCCCTCAGCAGTGTATTTCTGATCTGCCTGTTCTGCTCCCCGCTCCGTCTCTGGTGAACCCTCTCGCCGCCCCACGCCTCTGGCCTGTACCCCAGCTTGTATGTATAAATAAAAAAATAAAAAAAAAAATCTTTAAAAAAAAATAAATAAATAAAAATAAAAAAAATAAATAAATAAAATTATGCATCAGGGGCCTCTCTGGTGGTGCAGCCGTTAAGCACTGCACTGTGGAGCTGTTGGCAGCGATGCGAGTTCGACGCCCAGCCAGGGAGAATCCCACATGGTGCGGCAGACCTCTCCTGCCTCGCCCGCTGCTCCCCTCAGCAGTGTATTTCTGATCTGCCTGTTCTGCTCCCCACTCTGTCTCTGGTGAACCCTCTCGCCGCCCCACACCTCTGGCCTGTACCCCAGCTTGTATGTATAAATAAATCTTTTAAAAAATAAATAAAATTATGCATCAAAACCCGATACACAGAACACCAGCTCTTACCCAAACGGCACTCCGAGGGCACCCAAGGGAGTCACCAGGACTGTGGGGACCGCCGTGTAAGCCAGGAAGTTTCCAATCTGGCCAACAGCCACTGTTGAGAGAACCACAAAGGTATCGCTTGCAGCTACAAAGCTCTCTTTTGGCCCTAATCACACAGTTGGGTTTGGCAAGTTTCTGCTCCAAGGACTGGTTCTTTTTCATTACTTGTGAGGAAGGAAATATGGGGCACTATTTGCATGTTTAAGGGTCCTTATGCAGGGAACAGCAGGCCCCACAGCTTCCCTGGACCAATGAGCTGGGGGAGTAATTTCAACCCTCTGTGGAAATTGCCAATTTGGGAATTGGCCACCCCCAGATGTGTCAAAGTAGCATATGGACTATTCTGAAAAAGAAAGTCAACCAACAAGTGATACCGTAAGTGATACTTTTCCCTAAGAGCTGGATTTTTTTTTTTTTTTGATCCTCCTCCTCTGATTTCCCCTGAAAGCAGGAAATGACTCTCTCAGTGAAAGGTGCCCTCCCTGCACAGACAGCAAACACCCTGATTATCAGAGGCAGAGGCTGGAAGCTGTGTAAACAAGCTCTGCTGAGCTACACAAGCTCTCCAAACCAAAACTCTCACGGACGTCTTTGTCCTGTGTGTTCTTCACTATACGGACTGGCTGCTTGGTCAGGCACAAGCTCCATGCTTTATGGGCCTCCATAAACACATAATTAACTTTGTCTTTCCTTTTGTTAATCTTTCTCTTATTCTTTGGCCAGCCAAAGGAACCCAAAGAGGTGAGAAGGCGGTGCCCCTGAGGATGTCTCCTCACCAGCAATGACAGGCAGTGGGTGTTACACAGAATGTGCTCACACTCTCCTCAACACATCGTTGTCTCAAGAAGGCTCATGTAGAGCTGCCCACGTCCCCCTGCAGGCCTGGGACCTGCTCACTGGCTGCTGCGGCCACAGCGACACACTCCTGGCCACTAAGTGTGAGTGAGCGTTCCCACCGGCCGGGCTGGGCGAAGCGCGAGCTTCGATCAACACCTACAGATCATTTTTTTGCCTATGAGGCCTGTGACAAATAAACCTCATGATATTGGCGAAATATATATACTTTTTCTTTAAGATTCTGAACTTTTGTTTTATTCTTTATTTTCATATCAGAGCACAAACCCTTGATCTAGTGCTGGAGGCCAAGTCAAAAAACTTTCCTTCATAAAAGCAATTAGGTTGAACAAAAAACATGGAATTTCACCAAAGACCTACAGCTCAACCACTGATGAGTAAGCAGCAGCTATTCTAATTGCTTGGGGCCGGGACAGTGTGACCCGGATGGAATTCAGGGCTAAATCATAGGCAGCAAGAGCCTCTATTCCTCCCTCTGCAGCTTCCTCCTTCCACTGCCTCTGCCCTCCTGGTCCTCATTCCAAAGAATGAAGACAAACCCATTGCACCCCCCCCCCCCGTTTGGACCAGTGACTGATCTCAAAAAAGAAGACAGGAAGACCAGACTTACTTGCAATTGTGCCTGCCCACCAGACAATGTCTGTTAAGTAGGAGGTACCTATGAAAGAAGAGATAAAAATATCAGCAAAGCATGGAGCAAGAGCTTTACAAGTTACCTATGTAACAGGACTTTTTTTACATGAACAGTAAAATTGAAAATAATGAATGCCATACTATGTAGTCACCTTACAAAGAATGTTTCAATTAGTCTATATATAGCAGCATGTGGCATAGTGAAGATATTTTCTGCAACCAACACAAGCTGACCCAAATAAATTATATATATGTGTGTGTGTGTGTGTGTGAGGACAGAGCATTTGAAGAGTCCAGACATATATATGTGTGTGTGTGTGTGTGTATATATATATATATATATATATATATATATATAGTCCAGACATATATGTGTGTGTGTATGTGTATATATATGAATAAGGTTTTGTATGTGTATGTTGGTTTCGAATGAGATTTGGTCTTCACAGTCCAATTCTCTCCTACAGTCACTGTGATCCATTTTTTTCTTTTCTGTTTTTTTTAAAAGATTTATTGTATTTTTGCATATAAGCTGGGGTGCAGGCCAGAGATGTGGGGTGGCGAGAGGGTTCACCAGAGACAGAGTGGGGAGCAGAACAGGCAGATGGACCGAAATACACTGCTGAGGGGAGCAGCGGGCGAGGCAGGAGAGGTCTGCTGCGCCGTGTGGGAATCTCCCCGGCTGGGCATCGAACTCGTGCCGCCACCGCAGACAGCTCCACAGAGCTGTGCTTAACCCGTTGCGCCACCAGGGAGGCTCACTGTGATCCATTTTTATGATAGTTTTATTAGCATAGGGTTGAATGATTTGCTGTTGAAACAGGTTACTCAATTTCCGTAATTTAGACCCCTTCTGATACGGTTCTTTTGGTAACTGACGCTTTCCCTCACAAAATGCTGTGATGCTGTACACAGACCTTCCCTGTGCTCTCCTGAGTGACCCTCCTAGGTCCCTGCAAACAGGCAGCGACCCAGGTATCCCCATCACATCCAGCCCTCCCCTGCCTGCATGATAGGCACCTGCAGGGAGAGGGTTCCCAAGCTGTGAGGTGCACTTTTGTTCTTCTTTAGATATATGAAAATGAGCCTTCTCTGACCAGGGAGTGTTTAGGTGACCCTCACCTTTTAAGCCAATATTAGGAAAACTATTCTGCTTGTATAACTATTAAAAAGTCCTATTTTCTGTCTGCATACCTGCCCTACAGGTTATAGTTGTAGACCAAAGGGATATTCCTCTGCGTGGCCCCTCAGGGCCTCAGTCCAGGAGCCTCCCCTGTGTTCTGCCTGAGGGGGGTCAGGCTCTTGCCCATCCAGCCTCTGCCCCAGTCTCCTTCCCCCTGCAGCAGGAGCACCTGGGAAACTGCATTCCATGAGTCCCTCAACCCAGCATAGATATTTTTCTCTTAGGTTCTACAACCACTTGTCTTTTTCTCAGTTTTACCCTCAAGCATCACTGTCCATGCAAGTACAGAGTCACTCACCTGACACCCTCAGGAGGCACCTGTTCAACGCTATGACCATGCCCGCCCCTTCCCAGCTGATGTCTGGACTCTTCAAATGCTCTGTCCTCGGTAAGAATAGGAGCCTCAGAGCTGTGAATCCTGAAGGTACTGCTTATTTGACTACACGCCTGCCTCTCCCCTCCTCTCCTAGGTGTGTGCTGCAGAGGTAAAAAGAGCTAAAGTCTAGGGTCATTTTTTCCTTCATTTTGGGAATCTTGAATGTTAACCGAGAGTTGAATGCTTGTTTATAAGAGCTGAACTAGACAAAGAAGTGCTGTGTAAATACAAAAGAGACTTGTCAGGATGATACTACGAATTGGCAGGATGCTGACCTATAGTTTTTAAAGCCTTCCGCTTGGTCATACATGTGTATTACAAATTCCTTAAAACATGACTTTCTGGACCTCCCTGTTGGCGCAGCGGTTGAGCGCTGTGCTGTGGAGCTGTCCGCAGCCCACGATGAGAGTTCGACGCCCAGCCGCCGAGCCAGGGAGAATTCCACATGGTGCAGCAGACCTCTCCTGCCTCGCCCGCTGCTCCCCTCAGCAGTGTATTTCTGATCTGCCTGTTCTGCTCCCCGCTCTGTCTCTGGTGAACCCTCTCGCCACCCCACACCTCTGGCCTGTACCCCAGCTTGTATGTATAAATAAAAAAATCTTTAAAAAAAAAACATGACTTTCCTGCACAAAAACCCCCAATGACTTTATCTAGTATATTTACCTTCTGACTGTACCACAGAAAAATTACTTTCTCTCAGGTATTATTTCTATCAGCAACAATAGAGATTACTGCTAATGGCAAAGCCAGAGTGGATCATTATGTCCCTATTGCATTAACTGTTGCACTGACTTAAAAAAAGCCAAGTAAATGATGCTAAAATGAAGCTACATTGTAAAAATGATACTACATTGCTTTTACAGAGTTCTTTAAAAGGAACTAGCAATCAAGAAATTTTCTTCCCCTGCAGGACCACAGTAGATGATGTCATTAATTAGACCAATTTAAGCACTGGTATTCACCAACTTATGAGTGGATTCAGTACTTGGATTTCTCTTGTATATTGGCTATTAGATGAATAGAACTTATTTTCCTAAAGGAATAGTTTGGTGATCTTAAAAGAGAAGAACGAAGTTGTAGGACTTAAATTACCCAATTTTAAGATTTACTATAAATCTACATAATCATCACAGTGTGGAACTGGCATAAAGAAAGACGTATAAAATGAAACGGAACAAAAGTCAGAAATAGACCCACACACGTAAGTGAGATGATGGACTGAAATAGCAGTAAAATTCCATGGGAAAGTCTCTTAGCAAATGGTGCTGAAACCAACTGCATATCGACAGGAAGAACACTAAACCATGATTCCTGTCTCAGGCATACATAACGCCTAACTCAAAACAGCTTACCGACCGAAATGTGAAAGCTAAAGCCACAAAACTCCTAAAGGAACACACAGAGATGCCACTGTGACCAGAGTAGAGCCAAAGCTTCCTTAGGCAGAAGTCAAAAAGCACCAACCACAGAAAAAAAGAAAGCTAAGTTAGACTCATCAAAAGTTCAAAATTCTGGGCTTCCCTCGTGGCACAACGAGTTAAGTCGCAGCCTATGAAGCTATCAGCAGCCACTGCAGCATGAGTTCAATCCCCAACCAGGGAGCTTCCCACATGGCTCAGCAGACCTCTCCGGCCTCGCCTGCTGCTCCCCTCAGCAGTGTATTCCAGTAGATCCACCTTCTGCTCCCCACTCTGTCTCTGGTGAATCTTCTCACACACCCCTCCCCCCACCATCTCTGGCCTATACCCCAGCTTTTATGCAAAAACAAATAATATTTTTTAAGATTTATTTTATTTTTGCATACAAACTGGGGTGCAGGCCAGAGGTGTGGGGCAGTGAGAGGGTTCACCAGAGACAGAGTGGGGAGCAGAACAGGCAGATGGACCAAAATACACTTCTGAGGGGAGCAGCGGGCAAGGCAGGAGAGGTCTGCTGCACCATGTGGGAATCTTCCTGGCTGGGCATTGAACTCACACCACAGCTGCGGACAGCTCCACAGCGCTACACTTAACCCACTGCGCCACCAGGGAGGCCCAAATAAATAAATCTTAAAAAAAAAAAACAAAAAAAAAAACCACAGTCTCTTCTCATAGGAAAAAAAAAAGTTCAAAATTCTGGGCCTCTCTGGGGACGCAGGGGTTAAAGTCAATGCTATCAAGCTATCCGAAGCCACTGCAGCATGAGTTTGATCCCCAGCCAGGGAGCTGACCCACGTGGCACAGCAGACCTCGCCTGCTGCTCCCTCAGCAGTGTACTTCAGTAGATCTGCCTGTTCTGCTCCCGACTCTATCTCTGGTGAATCCTCTCACCACCCCCCACCTCTGGCCTGCACCCCAGCTCTTGTATGCATAAATAAATAAATCTTTTTTTTAAAAGATTTATTTATTTATCATACAAGCTGGGGTACAGACCAGAGGTGGGGGGCGGCGAGGGGGTTCACCAGAGACAGAGCGGGGAGCAAAGCAGGCATATCAGAAATACACTGCTGAGGAGAGCCGCGGGCGAGGCAGGAGAGGTCTGGCGCACCATGTGGGATTCTCCCCGGCCAGGCATGGATCTCACATCGCTGCTGCCGACAGCTCCACAGCGCAGAGCTTAATCGCTGCGCCACCAGGGAGGCCCAAATAAATAAATCTTTAAAAAATAAATTTTTCAAAAGTCTGCTCTTTAAAGGGTTCCATTAAGAAAATGAAAAGTCAAGTCACAGCAAAAATATTTGTAATCTGTAGATATAACAAATTACTTTTATCCAGAATACACACACACTCATCTAGCCCACCACCTTTAATGAGCCCAATCTCATCAGAATAGACTCATATGTACACATGCAAACACAATCAACCAATAGTAAAAAGATACAACTCAAAAAAACACAATAGAGGAAAAGGCTTGAAGAGACACCTTGTGAAACAGAACACACAATAGCCAAAACCCTGTGATAAAGTTTCTCACAGATTCTATGGGAAATGACATTCTGTGCTTCAAAGAGAAAATAAGAGTCCAGTATAAACTTACTTAAAAATACACATCAAGTATCAGGGAAACGCAAATTAAAATCACAATGGGGTGCTGCTGTACACTCATCAGAATGGCTAAAATTAAACAAGGAGAACATAGGAGAACAAGGAGAACATAGAGCGCCAGAAACTCTCATTTGCTGCTGATGGGAGTGTAAAATGGTACAATTGTAGTGGGGAAGTGTTGAGCAGTTTCTCAAAATTTAATTATATAACTACTGCACACTTCATCTCTGTCACTCCAAGTTCTTTACTCAAGAGAAATGAAAACACTGATTCCAAAAAAGGAATAGTGTATATAAGAATTGCCATTGCAGCCTTATTCAAATAGCAAAAACTTGGAAACAACAAAAATGCTTGTTGACTGGAGAATGGATAAGCAAATTGTGATCTACTTTTTTTAAAGATTTATTTATTTATGCATGTAAGAACTGGGGTGTAGGCCAGAGGTGTAGGGGGTGAGAAGATTCACCAGAGACAGAGTGAGGAGCTTAACAGGTGGATCTACTGAAGTATACTGCTGAAGGGAGCAGTGGGCAAGACAGGAGAGGTCTGCTGCTCCATGTGGGAAGCTCCCTAGCTGGGGATCGAACTCAGGCCACAGCAGTGATAGTGCTGAGATATAACCCCTACTCAAATGCTGGAACACTACTCAGCAATACAAGGAATGTACACAAATCATGATGAATCTTCAAACTATGCACAGCAAAAAAAGTAGACATAAGAGAACGTACACAGTAAGATTGTATTTATCCGAAGCTCAAGAACAGGCAAAACTAATTCAATCGAAGCAAATGGATACCAAAAGAATGGGCGTACTGGTGTGGGAAGGATAAAATGAAAAAGGAAACAAGGAAATAATCTCTTTACTGGGGTGCTGGTTAGACAAGTATATTGGTTTGCAAAAATTCACCACACTGTACCTTTAAGATCTGTGCAGCTCACTCTATGTATTTGTGCTCCAATATTTCAAAAAAGAAATTGTTTATGAACAATTAAACTTCTAGGTTAGCCCACACAACACTGACCACCACACAATAAGCCCTGTGATAAAGTTTCTCACAGATTCTATGGGAAATGACATTCTGTGCTTCAAAGAGAAACTAAGAGTTCAGTATAAATCAGCATTCTCTGTCCTCGCTCCACAGAGCAATAGTTATAGTCTATTTCCTTCATCTGTTTATCAAATACTCACTGGAGCCATCAATGACTGTACAATGGATATTTTATATCTTTAGTGGATACAAAGACTGAATTGGGGGGCGTTCCTGCTCTTGAAGAACATCTTTCTCCTCACCCTAACTGCAGTTTTCTTGCCCTCTCAATCCCTCAGAGACTCAGGCTGTCCCCACCCACCCTAAGAGCATCCCACCCACCCTGAGGCATGTACTTCCCTCCATGACAGGTACATGACAGGTATTTGTACCTGTACTAGGTGTGCTCTGTGACTTGGACAGAACGACCTGAGATAATGAGCTCTCACCTATGACTCCTAGGCAGGAACTGCAGCAGAGAGAAACCAAAATGCCAAAAGCCTCCAGCAAATTCAAGTACACAACTCTCCGAAGACTGTCTCCATGAAGTCTGTCCCAGGAAAACCTCCCCCCACCACCACTGCCCCGCACTCTGGCACTGACCAGCTCTCTGCCGCCCGATGCCCCATCCCCTCCATCTTCACCTGCTGTGCTCCAGAATTCCAATATTGTAACTGGTTTTCCACAGATGCCTTCACATCCCAGGCTGGTCTTCTTATCTCTCTCCCCTCCACAGAGACCTACTTCAATTGAGCTCTAACACTAGACATACTATTGATGACCTGTGGACTCAGGTACCTCCCTGCCCACTTCCCATCTGTGTCACCTCTGACTCCTTCAGAGACATCCAGGAGCCAGATTAATATGTGTCTCATTTTCCTCATTTGTAAGATGAGTTATGCTGATATCAGTTATGCTGAGATCAAATAGCTTGAGATGTTTACAAGATTAAATAAATTACAACACACAAAGAATTTATACCAGCACCTAATATGTGCCAATCATTGAATACACATTAGCTAGTAATAATATATAACTCTGACAATGGTGCATTCTCAATGAATAGTACTAACTACAAGAAGGAGCTGTGTCTAGTCAAAGAATTATCACCTCAAGATTGTTCCAGAAGACAGAGAAAACACTGAAGACACCGAAAACACCAAGGATGGGCTGTCTACCAGCAGGTGGCATAAGCTAGCAGATCACGCTGTTCCTCTACTTCCTAAGCAATAACAACTCTAATTTCTATGCAATAAACCAGCTCTCAAGACAACACACATCTCCCAAATCCCAGATAGTCTTCTGCTTTGAAGATTTGGGCCTAATGTCGTGTTATGGAGAGCCTGCTAAAGACCAACCCATACATCATCCATGGGGAAAGTCCTGTAAAAAGTCAGTGACCGCCAGTAACAGCAGTAGTCTCCCCGCTAAACCTCCAACAGAGGGCTGTGGTCAAAACCTGGCTCCCTGAAGCCGAGACTCCCTAGAAATGCTATGTGACAATTCATCTAAAGTTGAAACTTGCCGTGAGAGAGCTTTTTACAGCAGAAGCAGCTATCAGGTCTCCCTTCACTCAAGAACTTTGTTTCCCAATTCTTAGTACCTCCTCTTTTCTCCCTTCTCCTCACTTTGGTCCTTCCATAAAGGTCAACTCTGCTGCTTGTCTGGAGAGGTAGGAAAAGGTTTTACAGTAGATTCCAAAACTGAGCATCCTCGATACCTACAACAGTGCCTGTCTGGCACACAATAAGAACTCACGGATGTCTGTTAAACAAATCAGAGCTCTGTCTATCCAAACAAGATGATAAGCCTGTCTCCCACCACCAGGAACAATCCTGCCAGCTTGAATCGGTGGTGGTGGTGTGATGGGTGAAATACAAAATGAGGGAATATTGCATTTCCACTTTTATTAATTTAAAGGCATAGTAGAAGTGTAAATGGCAGCATCAAAGATATTTTTTCAGGCTAATTTTTTTATTTACTAATTCCCTTGAACACATAAGCTGAGCTGAAGTAACAAGTTTTGTTTTACTCAATAATTACTTCTTTTATTAACTAAAGTCTATACTCAGTTTTTACCTAATGGCTTATTTCAAGGGTCCTTAGCGCCACCGGCTGTCACAACCTCTCAGACTACAACCTTGACAGGACTGGTCAGGTGTTCTGTGGGCTATTTTTCCATTCAGATCTGTGGGGTCTAAGCAATGTTTTTCTCAAAGTCAGTCTCGGTGGGGGATTCTGGGAAGGGTGGATACAGAGCTGAAGTGTCCTTTCTGCCCATCCTATCAAGGGCACATGTATTTTTATTTTTTGAGTCACAGGAAACACTTCACCCATCACTGAAGCCCGTCAAGCTGACAGGAGTTCCCTGAAGAATGTGCCACTGCCAGATGTCTATTTGTTACTTGGAGACACATCTGCATCCTTAGGAAATGATACTTGGTTTTATTTAGATTTTATATAAATACTGCAATGTTTTCACTTTGAAGGTGAATTCTTCAAACAAATATTCATGAACTCATATGTTCAATTGGGATTGTCAGTCCCTTAATCTCTTTCCTGAAGGCACTCAGGATCCCGGGCCCTCAGAGAAAGTCTCACCCACATTCTGGAATCTGGAGTATTCAATGTGTTTACTTCTCATAATCCTGGACCGGTCCGCTCTGGCCTGAGGAGCAATTGAACTATTCTTGTGAGAATCCAGCTAACAAGCAGGAGTGTTTCTCAGTCCCTCTGGAAGGACCGTTGAGTTTCAGTTGCAAAGCATAAAGCTAAATCCTACTTTCAGTCAACCATCTCCGGTCTCACAAAGGGACAGTGGCAAAACAAAACTCAGCTACAACTGCACTTCTCATATCACTAAAGAGTGGTGTCGGGTGTAAGCACCCGGAAAAGACTCAGGTGGCCCCATTTGGTTTCTTTTCGTTTTTAATCTGCTTTGTGTTTTCTTCACACGGAAGATCGCGTATCAGGCCGCTCAAATCTAAACCAGAGATCAAGGACCCCCAGGAACAGTAGCCTCAGACAAGCGGGGATTCCCCCCCCCCGGAGAGGCGCGTCTCTGGGCTACTAGCCCCAAGTTCCGACTTCTGCAGCCGCCTGTGCACTCCAGGAGCGCGAAAGCAGCAGGTCGTGCACCCCTTACCGGGCCACAGCAGACAGGAGGCCCGTCGCTCCTTCTGGACAGTCACTGAGCTCCCCCACCAAGTCGCGGGTACCGTGACAGCGGGTGCGTGCGAGTGACAGGGACGCTTGAGCTCCAACCAGAGGGCAGGTCGGTGGGCTGCAAGCCAGCGGGGGGGGGGGGGGGGCCTGGGAACCAGAAGATAAGTCAGCTGCAAAAACCCTGTAAAATCGAATGGAGCCCATCCAGTCGCTGGGGACGGGAGAAAGACAGAGCTGGCAGCACAACTACCAAGGCTCTGAGCGCACGGGTGACAGCCAGCCGCTTCCGGAGCTGCGGGAGACTAGGCGAGGCGCGGCGAGCCGGTTCTGCGCGCAGGGCCGCGTCCATGCTTGCGCTGGGGAGGCCGAAGGTTCCCCCGCCGCGCGGCCGCCCTCCAGGGTGACAGCGGGTCCTCTGACCCGACGGCGAGCAACCGCGGGGCGCCCCCCCCAACTTGCCGTGGCTCTCCCCCTAGCAGCGGCCGCTCCCTTCGCCCCGCCCCCCACCCCGCGCGCGACCCGCGACCGCCTTACCTCGCCGCTTGGCGCGCACGATGCCCTTCTTCTGCAGCACGAACGTGGACCCATTCACCAGGCTCGACACCACGGCCACGCCCAGGCCGAGCGACACGGCGGCGGGGCTCGGGCTACGCGCCCCCTCCCCGGCCGCCGCAGCTGCCGCTGCTGCAGTCCCCATTCCGCCCGCGCCGCCCTTAGTGCCTGCGCCTGCGCGCGGCACCCGCCCGGCCTTGGGGGGGCGGGGGACAGAGATCCGCGGGCCCCGACGCGGGCCGGGCAATAGGGGGGGTTGGGAGGGGCAGTGATCCGCGAGCCGGGATGGGGTGCAAGGAGGCAGAGGACCGAGATCCGCGGGTGGGGACTGGGGTTGGGGGCGGGGACAGGGGTCCGTGGTCGGACTGGGTAGGAGAGGCAGGGGACCGGGACCCGCTAAGTCGGGACGTGTTGTATGGGGGAAGGTTCCGGAGATCTGTGGCATCTGGACGGCTGGGATAGGAGTGGGGAGGATTCCGGGGATCCACAGGGTC